>VZZY01018085.1:0-10982 GCA_013400335.1 Eurystomus gularis
TCACCATCCCTGAAGGTATTTTACAAATGCATAGATGTGGTGCTTAGTAACATGGTTTAGTGGTAGACTTGACAATCATACATTAATGGTCAGACTCAATGATCTTAAAGGTCTTTTCCAGCCTAAATGTTTCCATGTTTCTATTTTCTTGTCTAGCCTGAACTATCAGATATCATCTGACTCTTCCATATTCATATATTAGATTAATTACTTTAAGACTACCATTTTCTGGGCTATATTTCCCAATAGCTTCCTGTGCAGACTGGGATCATTAGTACCAACGTCCAAAATTCTTAAGCTGTCTTGACATTTTCAATATTTGAAATATTATGCCAGAGCATGATGGCTGTTTCTGGACCCTTTGTTGGCTAAGACTGCCCAGGGCAACCTCAAGTGTGAAATACTTCTTCTGAGTTGGGAGTGGTTAATTTTGATAGAAAACAAGGGCACTTCATCCTCACAGTGCAAGTTGCATCTTGAGTGTGGATGGATGTTCATTGCTTGTCCCTTCAGCTTTCTTTTCTGTTGCTGCAGTGAAAATGAGAACTAAATAAAATGACTAGGGTCCTTCCTTATCTTTAAGATACTTAAAAGAAACATAGAAGCAGATGTGATTTGTATAGATTTTCAGCTCAAAGTGAATGTAACAGCTTACAAGACATAATTGGGTATCACGTACAGAAGCCTCAGTGGTTTGTGGTTTTTTATATAGCTTATACGGCAAAACATAGTATTCTTAGCACTGCTTCAAAATCATTTTCCATATCAAATTGTGTCCTATAATATATAAATGTGTGGTATAATATATAAAGACAAACGTGGAATTACTTGTGTCTGGACTAAAAGAGAACATTACAATTATAGGGATTCTTTGTGACATATCTCACAGCTCACAGGCTTTGCTTATGACAGATATGATTTGCAGTGAAATTCTCACGCACTACTGCAAATTTGCAATTTGGGGACTCATGATGATATGTTTTTTCTAGCTGACAGCATTTGACTACGTCAATATTATTACACTGTCTTGACTTCTGAAGCAATGTTTTTGATCAAGCTGACTGTTGTGAATGATTCTTGGACTGGACTAACGCCAAAAAAAAGAAATTTTGGAAGTGCTGGCCATTCTAACAATTTGAGAATACAGATTTCCAGTGCCTGGGCTATTGCCCTAGCATTTTTTCTTTCACTAGTATAATCGTAAGCTTTGAGTGTCCCTGACTCCTTTTTTCACTCCTGCTTCATCTAAAAATTCTATACCTGCTGTAAGCTGTATGTGGCACAATGCACCGAAAGGGATCAACTTTATAGGCTCTCATCAAGCTGCTCTAGCGTACAGCAGAATCACTGTGGCTTTACCATCTGTAAAGCCTTATAGTAAAGAGTGCATTTTGGGCCTTGAATGTAAGGTACAACTCTGCATTCTATAACATTCTGAACTAAAAAATAATGCAAAGCATTTTAAATTTCCCATTTATGGAGAAATTTAAGACAAGTTGGTCTGCTTTTCAAAGAAAACAGAATAGGATTTGAAGCATGAGCTGTATTAAATGTGTATTCTTTCATTTTGACTGGAAGAGTGAAGGGATTTGATTTTTGGTTTAGTTTTGTACCTTCATATTCTATTTTTGTTATCCTTTTCAAGTAATTATATTTTTCATTTTTCTTAAAAAAGATATTGTTCAGGTATATCTTCTCATATGTTTGTGGTAGAATAAGGTGAAAAACCTAACAAAGTGAATCTTCAGTTTGGAAGAATTCTGAACTGAATTTGTGATAATATTATATTTGCTATAAATTTTTCACAGTATTATCCAGCTATTTATAATCCAAAATATTTTTAGATAATTTTCTTGCTTGAAGCTAAGTCTAATTTAAATGGGAGAAAGGTATTGTAACTTTGTTGTGACCTATTTGTACCTTTTACTAGACCTAATGAAAAAGCTGGAAAAACATATCCTATTTTAGGACCTATATTTTTGGTCCTAAAAGCTTTTCTTCATGGTTGTCCAGAGAGTTTTTAGTAACTACATCTTCTAAACTGTTTGTAAGCTGACTGGAAAAGGCTTCAAGCAATGTGATCTTGACTTCCAGAGACCCTTTCCAACTAAATCCCATAATGATTCCATGAAAAAATAAAGTTTTTCCTTTTCTTACTTGTCTTGTGGGGATGAAGGTTACGAGTGCATAATTCATAGCCACACATACTTTTTCATCGGTTGACAAATTTCTCATCCCTACTTACTATTTACCTTTCAAGTTAGCAACAAGATTGGGGTTAGAAGCAGGGGGGCTGGTACGACTCTTAAGTATGTGTAGTGGGTCTGGCTGAGCTGGTTTTCCACACAGTAGCAGTGTTTTGTGCTGGGAGCTAGAAGGGTACTGATAACACACCCGTGTTGTGACTACTGCTGAGCAAGGATCCCAACATTCACCCCTCCAGTGGGATGGGGTGGACAAGATCTTGGGAGGGGACACAACCAGGACAGCTGACCCAAACTGACCAAAGGGATATTCCATACCATATGACATCAGCTCAGCTATAAAGCTAGGGAGAAGGAGGAGGAGGGGGGGGCCATGCTGTTGTCCTCCAGAGCAACCGCTACGCGTCTTGGAGCCCTGCTTCCCAGGAAGTGGCCAAACATCGCCTGCTGATGGGAAGTAGAGAATAAAACTTTGTTTGCTTTGCTTCCCCGTGCGGATTTGCTTGGCTTTGCTTCTATTATTATTATTAAACTGCTTTTTGTTTCTCATCTTATATTCCTCCCCTTTCTTTTTGCTCTGCTGAGGAGGGAGAGGGGAAGGAAAGGGGGGGTGATAGAGTGGCTTGGTGGGCACCTGGCCCTCAGCCAAGGTTAACCCACCACAGTATGCTTTAACCTTCTGGACATACTGAGACAATTACTGACCAGTAGAAAGGCTGGGCCAAGTCATGCCACACCTGCCTCAGTCATAATCCAGGTATCTCATGTACTTTTGAAACAATACGCTCTCCTTATCTACAGATGCATAAAATAATCTCTGGGTCTTCCAGACAGTGACCTCTTGTTATGTTTAAAACAAGTAAATGAACTATGTGATTAGCCTGAATCCATGACCTTTGTAGAAGATTTACTGATCCGGCTAAATTCAATCTGCCTTCTGTTTACTTTCTTCTTTAATTCCTCACCACTAATAGAGTTCCTAATCTTCAGCAGAAGGTGTCTCCCTCATAATACTTATAATCTGGATGGCCACTCTACTTGAAATTCCCATATCTGGGAAATGCAGGCATCCAAGCCTGCCACTTCCTCAGGAAAATCTTCTGACCAGTAACTTGTTGTACAGATAGTGGATGGTAATATTAATGACATTGAGCCTTGGAGTAGCCTGGTCATTAGTTGTCATATGAATGTATTGTAGGTTCCTAGTTAAGTGGAATACTAATGCCACCTACTTCCCTTTTGGGAATAGATAGTGTCAGAAAAAAGTAAAATCTGAGTAATTTGCTGAAACTTAGGTGTTGTCTATGTTGGGAATATATGGGGAGAAGTATCCAGATTTTCTGTATTCTGTCCCAGCTCTGTGATCTCCAGTATAAATGCAGGCAGTCAGTTCTCCCATATGCATTTTGTCTACTTAAAGTGGTTGAATTTTACTATCTGTATACCCAGTGCCTGTAACAGTAATACTAATTAGACAGCACAGTGATACAAATACATAGAAATTGGGTTTAAAAGATTATTTATGCATAAGGCTATAATACTGTAAGAATAGGTATTATGCATCATACCCAAGGACTAAATTTTGTAGTTAATTCTTATTTGTTAAAAATATACTAACCACAAGAAATATATGAAATAAATCTTTCAGTGAAATAAAGAGTGTTTCTAAATTTATTTCCCATAAGTCAAGTTAAAATCTGATCTAGATAACTGTGTTTGGTGTGGTGTGCATTTATCAATGAACTGTTGTGTAAGACACTTTTAATATTCTCTAGGTTAAGTGACTTTTAAATTCGTATTTCTTATGGAAGCAGTTGTGTCCGGAAAATTAAAGCAAATAAATGTTAATGAGTGACTTCAGTTCAGAACTGCATTCTTTTAAGTTTGTGGACATTTTTAATTCCTAAAATAGATTCACAATAGCTTCATGACACTACTAACAATAGTGATTGATAATTCATAGGTTCAGAAGACAGGTGTCCTTTACATATACGTTTAGAGACTTTTAAGGAATAATTAAAAAACAAACAAACCAACCCAAAAAAATCATTCAACCACATGTTAAGTGAAGATTAAAACAAAAAAAATTTTGTCCTAAATTCTTCCAAAAGTGGTCACAGTCATCTTACTTCTAGAAGCAGGAGGATACAAATGACTATCTTGTGTCCCTTCTGAGAAAAGCTGGGAACTGAGACTCAGTTATTTGCATATGTTTATATATAATATAATCGTGATTACATAAATCATGACACGTTGCCTGCTAATACTTCATACTGGCTATGACTTTTTAGGTGGACAAGCCAACTTTTTGTAACTCAGAAAAGGAATGCGCTTGCATTTGATAAATAGACACCCCCATTTAGTTGTTTTTTTTTTCTCGCTAGGCTGACCTCAGAAAAATATTTCATTGACTCTTGTCTGCCATACCTCCACTTCAATCAAATATATGCTCTAAAGGAAACATATGCAGTGACAAACCAAAAGACAAAGTAACTTATCATATCTGAGAAAAAGCATTCATGAAATATCATGAAATTATTAAAAGGTGATAATTTTGAATATGCAAATAAATAATGGATCCATTGTGGAAGGTTTTGAAATTTAAACTGGAATAACTCAATAGGGGTGAAGTGTTGTTTACTTTATCTATACCCAGCTGTGCAATTAATATTTCTAGAAATATTTCTGAAGAGCTGTCAACATTTTTCACTTCATTGCAAAGTAGAGATACATATGTCAGTTTCTAATACTTGAACTTGGTGAGGACATACATGGGTAATCAAAGAAACCTAGCTAAGAAAGAAAAAGAAAATGACTTGAGTACATATACCCAGAAAGCCCTATTTTCAGAAGAGTTATATAGTCTGCATATATAAGTAAATAAATATATAAAATTCATATGAGATGGCAAAAAAAGAGATATAAATATTAAGACAAAACCCCTACATTCCTGTAGTTTTCCATGTTCTAGCGTGAGGGTATGGGCCCCTGAACAGGAAGAGATGAATATCATTCATGCATATAAGGCTCTTTCTGAGGATCTTCTATGATGCCCTTCAGGGCATAATTTCTTCTCTGTGTTGATTATTACACAGCATTGAAAAGGTATGACCTACTCTTAAATAGCTATTCCTCTTTGCAGTCTAGTAATCTATAGGATATAGCAACTTCTAATGAATGAGACAAGTCAGATGGTCTAGGATACAAAATGAAATAACAGGAATCAAAGACATCTTATAACTTTGTGAGAACAGTCAGGTTAGTTAGTAAAACAATTAATAAAAAGTTTGTTCCGCAATTACTCTACCTGGAGGCTACTGGTATCTGCTTGTAAAGGCTAGAAGGTGGCAGTACCTGTTGAAATAGGGTTCACACTTGTTTCCTCAGAACTGTTTTCTCTCTGACCTATAGATTATTCATATTTTCTCTCCGGGGTTGTGATAGGCAGGAAGCATTTTATACAGAAAATATTTAATGTAGCACTAGCCAAACCTTGTGTTCTGCAGAAAAAGAGATACAAGATTATATAGTGTCTCAAAGGCTGATTCAAGATATGGGCTATGAGTAGGAACATGTTGCTTTTCTTAATAGTCTGAGGTTAATCTGACTAAATAATTGGACTCTATTAATAGGTAACATCTAAAAACATTTTGAAAAAAGAATCATTATGTGTACTGATTATCCACTTGTTTTTCCTCTTTGATGGGGATTAATAAAGACAGATTATATATATATTATATATATATGCAAGCATGGCATAAATGATAAAAAAATTGCCTGGATTTCTGTAAAGCATTTGCTACACAGTTACAAGGAGGTAATTCACACTTAAGGAGACTGTATTTCTGACATATAGTCATGTTTTGTTGTGTGCTGAGAATTCATTGCTGGAAACTACTGCAGGAAAGAAAGGCATGTGTAGGTTGGTCAAATACAGGATCACTATTTCACAATGGTGTTAAGGAGTTGTGAAAAAGCAAACTAGGTGGTACTAGAAATACATTTTCAGTCAAGGTATCATTAATACCGTTGCAGAACATCCTCACAGTATGGAAAACTTCATGTGATTCTAAGTTTGCATTTTTGCATAATAAATTACCTATTAACACATTACACCATGGGCACAACCTACTGGTGGTAAATTAGTTTGCACATAATTACAGAAATCACATTTAGAATGGAAAGCACTGGCACCACAAGTGCAAACAACCGCCACAGTTGCTCAATGTGTTGCACGTTGAGACAATGTAAGGTTCTGAGATACAGATCTTACAAAGAAATCTGAAACGAGGGAGCATGCTTCCTGATCAAAGTAAAAGGACGGTGTCCCAACTTGCACAAAATGGAAAATGGCAGGTGTTCCTTGAGAAGAGGACAAAAAATAGACTGGAAAAATGCTATGACATTCAGTGTATCTGAAAGTGTTACCAACTTCTGCTGCTACTATCTTGGAAGGGAATAAAAGCTGTGTACTCAATTTGTCTAGCCAAAATACACCCTGAAAGGATATCATAGACATCTGGTAACACACCAGTTATATACCAGGTATATAGGGAAAAGGGGGTGGCGGGTGGGGGAGGGGTGCGGAATGCCACATGCACCAAGTATCAGGTAATGATTACCAATTTGGTAATGCCAAAACCTGTAGATTCTACCTGGGCATGATGAGTTCAGGCTATAGATGAAAAAGGGATCACTCGGCCTGTTTGTGATAGTAAAGAGACAGTCTAAAGGTTGCACTGGATATCTCTTCAGTTAAAGATTATTCCTGTCACAGTTATAAACGATTGTTTATATATTATATGAAAATGTGCATGATCTAATTTTTCAGTAATTTTGCTTTTAATGCAATTATAAGCATGCTTGCTTTGCTGCTTTGAAGGTAAGGAAACTCTTCTAGCAGGCTTTCATCTCTATTTCATATGCAGTCATTACAGGAATTATGAAGAAGTAATTTTTTGTGTGTGATATCCTGACAAAAATGGGCTTGCTCAACTGTAGCAACAACACAGTGCTGGCAGTCAGTAATTTCATGAGAGCCTTTTATTGCTGTCAGAGGAAAAACAAGTGGATAATCAGTACCCTAAGGGAAATATATGAGAGCAATAATTCAATTCCTAAGTGACCTGGCAATTAATAACCAATAATGATGAGAGTCAAAGAGCAAAAGGATAAGATATGCTGTAAATTATTTCAGGAAGGAGACTGTGCAAAAGGGGACAATTCTCAGGGATCTTATAGGCCAACAGAGAATTCTTTAATACTCCTACATCCGTAGGTGAACTCTGCTGTGTGAAAGAAAATAAGAAATATAGTCTTCATCCTTTTATGAGGATTAAATGATTAAATAAATAACATTAAATAATTTTTTATACCTGAAGCATGCAAAGCTCAGCAGTTTGAGCAAAGGAGGATTCTCTAGCATCTACATTTGCACAAAGCACAGCATGCCTTAGTGATAGTGTTGTGAAACAAAATATATTGTCATATAATTTAATAGTTGGTGAAGGAACAAAACAAGAAAAAATACTTGTGAAAATGTAAGTACAGAATAGTATGGTACAACAGCACAATACTAAGAAGGGACAACTTGAGCTAACACTAGGAAAACAAGTGTTCCTACTCATCTATTCTTTACTGTTATCCCTGGATTTTTTTTCCTGTTGCTTTTTAAGCTAAATCTTAAGTATGTAATTGTAAGATATAAGACTGTCTCATTACTGAGCTCAGCCTGGCACTCAGACATACAGATGAAGCCTTAGCTGAAAATGGATGATGATACAGATGGAAAAGTGTGGAAATACAATCTCATGAATGCCTTAAAAAATTCTAAAGTACATATCAAGTAACTGTGTTTGTCTGTGTACATACACAGCTGTACAGGCATTAATATACAGGAGAAGAATTTGGTTAAAACACCATTTTACTGAGATGTTTCTCTTTTTTCTTTTTACTTAAAACAGTCTTCACCTTTCAACATAATTAAGCTACTTGTCTACGGGAAAACAGACAAAACAAATACAGGAAACATATTTAAAAGCCATGTCCACAAATATTTACATAGAATCATAGAATCATTTCAATTGGAAAAGATTATCAAGTCCAACTGTAAACCTAACATGGCCAAATCACCACTAAACCGTGTTCCTAAGTGCCACATCTACATATCATTTAAAGACCTCCAGGGATGGTGACTAGACCACTTCCCTGGGCAGCCTGTTCCAGTGCTGAACAACCCTTTCAGTGAAGAAATGCATGTGCACATATCAATTACTATCCTACATACAGCTGGAGAATCAGGACAAAAACATATTGAAAGTATTGTATTGACTAAGAGCAAGGGGATTTATTTATCATTATTAGATTAAAAAAAAAAAAAATAATGACGGGCTAGACAGGTACATGATAGAAAGGCATAGAAATTTGACATGAAGAGGAAAGACTGTCCAAAAATATAGAAATAGTCACTTTTAGTAGGGTAAAAAATATTTTACTTTCCCATAATATATCATAATATAAATAATACAATACCAAATAAACCTCAACTTTAGAATGTCAAAAGAAAAATTTTAACCTTAACAATATGAATAATTTCTGTAATGTTGATCTGAAACATTAAAAAAAAGCTTCTGAAATGTCATTAGTATTCAGAAAAAAAAAAAAGAAGACAAAAATAAAATGAAAAAACTGAGTTTTCCACATAATTGAAATCTAGGAATTCTTGAAATTGTGATTACACAGCACTAAGAAATTTAATTGGAGGAAGTACCTCTTTATGCTGACATTTAGCATAAATCTCAAGCAACAAAAATATCAAGACACTGAGTTCATCTATGCCAGAGAACTTTTATTTACTAGGCAACGTTTACAGGCATTTGAGCTCAATTTCTATGTACAGCTAAACTGTTAAAAAGTCTGTGGCATAATACTCTTCTGAACAATTCTGGGCATGGTTTGAAATTCAGTATAGGCCAGAGACAGTTTCAATACACAGTCTTGAACTCACCCTTCTAGTCTGCTGGCAAAAAGAGCTTCAGTTTCTCACTTAATTGGCTTGCTAGTAAAGATTTAGCCGGTAAGTTTACTCTGACAACTTATATAAAAATGAAGACCATCTTTTTCATCTGTGATCAGCTGTGCAAACTCCCATTGAGAAATGCTGGTGCAATGTGAGTATTTACTCTAAATTTGAAGGGCGAAATTTTGACTATAGTCTAGTCTCTTTAACCCACCTTTCTACCTATCTAGGTGTTTGATTTTATGCATTTGCTTTTGAGAGTGTGGGCATTTACATATTTCATTGGTCAAGTATTTCTGTGTCTGTATGTTTTGTGTTTATGCATATACACATGCTTTTGTTGGAGATACTTTGTAGTAAGTTACTGTGAATCTTATCATTCTTGAATCTGTAATTAAGTCACTGTTTTATTAAATCACTTGTTACATTAAGTGTTGCTAAAATCAATGTTTGATTTATCTCATTTTATTAATAAATCTTGAATTTCTAATAATTTAGAGCATGTCAAACATATTCATCCATGACACAAGGTTAAACATCTCACAATAGGAAATGCTTCTTTGATATCAACACAATTCAGGGATATAAAATACAGAAAACAGATTTAAAAAAAAAAAAAAAAAGGCAAGCAATTCCTTTTCTTATCAACTAGTTTTATCACACCTAAATGACTTGAAAATTTCCCAGATGTAATTTTTTTAAATGGATTCTAAGGATGAAAATAAATTTTCCATGACAGTCAGGAGTATTAAGAATAGAATTCTTAAATGATTTCTTCTTGTTTAATATTCCTATACTAAATACACCTTACCATAGTATCTCCACTTTCATCCCATAACTGCTAGGCATCCCCATCTCCATTTCAACATTTAATTCTCTCATATGCATTTGGCCACACAGTGGGCTACCTGTAGGTTCTCCATTATCTCTTGTCTTCTCCAGTGTCCTTCATTATCCCATCTAAGGAAAAAAAAAAACTACTGAGTAACCAAACAGTGGAACAGTCTGCTCAGCAAAGTTCTGTGGCCTCCACTCACAAAGATTTTCAAAACCCAAGTAGAAACAGCCCTGAGCAACCTCTTTGAGTTGACCCTGCTTTGAGCATGGATGATAAACTAATCTCCAAAGGTCTCTTCTGACCTCATGTGTTTTGTGATTCTGTAAATATCCTATATCTGCCTCAAACATTTTGTATACTTGCATAAAGATCATCATATGTTTTGCCAAGTACAGACCTCCTGCAGGGAGGGAAAGTGGGACAGTAGGAAAGTAGACGTTGTTTCTTCATGCCCTTCTCTTGTGTCTTTGTAGTCACCAATTTCTGCAAAAATTGATAATGCCAAGACTGTAAAGGTAAGACTGTAAAGCTAGCCTATGACTGGCTAGAAAGAATCAGGCAGACAAAAATAATTACAAAAGCCTTTCCCTAGTAAACTAGATGAGGAGACCCTCAAATAACCACTGCTTCCCTTATCTACAGTGCCTTCCCTTTAAGTTAGGACTCTAATTTCTTGTTTAATAAAAAAAAAATCATAAAATTGTTTACACTGGAAAAGATCTTCAAGTTCATCAAGTCCAGCTGTTAACCTAGTACTGCCAGGTCACCATTAAACCATGTCACTTAGTACAATATCTGTACGTCTTAAATACCTTCAGGGATGGTGACTCAACTTCTTCCCTGGGCAGCCTGTTCCAATGCCTGACAACCCTTTCACTGATGAAATTTTTCCTGATATTCAGTCTAAACCTGCCCTGGCACA
>VZZY01018089.1:9005-29276 GCA_013400335.1 Eurystomus gularis
GGGAGGCCGTGGGGAGGCCGTGGGGAGGCCGTGGCCCCGGCGGCAGCGCGGCGGCCCTGCTGCCTGTGGGCAGCAGCTTCGCGCTGTGTTCCCTACCCTAAAAGCTCCTTTTCAACGGGTGCTGCCAGCAGCGGTGGCACGCCAGGGGTTAAACCCTCCCGTGCCCGTAGCTGGGGGCCTCCTTGGAAACACCCAGCGCCGCTGTCGGTGCTGCGGGGAAAATCGTGGACGTGGTGCCCTGGGCTAGTGCGAGGAGAGCCGCAGGCCTGCGGCTGCTGGGAGAGCTCAGCTCCTGCCCTGCGTGCCCCAGGGGCTGTGGGCTGCCGGCTGCGAGGTCGTGGTTCAGTGCGTTTGAAATAGGGCCTGGCTCTGTTTAATCGTTTTCATGGGGTTTAACGGGTGTGTCCAGCTGCTGGTAAAGGTTTTTCACCTCTTCGACTTCTGAGCGTTCTACTCTTACTGAAAGGCGGGGAGAAAGTGCTTTTTAGTTGTCTTATTATCTAAAAATCATTACTGTTTTCTGCAGCTGGCATAAGCACACAGGTATTGCTGCCCTCTGGCAGGCGCTCTATTAGTGACTTCATGAATTTAAATGACGTGCAAGATACAGAACTCTGAAAGCTAAAGAAGCCATCGGTAACTTTCGATTCATGTTTTAACAGATGGCGGGATTAAATCTGATCAATGTTGTTTTGAGCAGATAAGGATTTTGATGAATAAGAGTGAAGGCAAATCAATGCATGCAAAATAGCCAACTAGATTAAAAGAGTAATTAGGTTATTGATTAAAACTTTAGTAGTAAACACCCCTCTGAATCCTCTGTTGGCCCTGAAAAAAATGGCTAATGGACATGTGATCTGTTTTCAGGGGGAGGTAAGAATCTGCACAGCTGTTTCTCGTGTGCTGCTCTATATGAGGTAGACTTCAGACTGTGTTTTCTGTCCTGAATAATAGGGCATCTAAATAATATCTCACAATGGATTAATGTGAGCTGTTGATACTTCTTTTTTTAATTAGTTTTTTCTATTTGATTCAGTCCCTTCCTCCTCTTTTTGCCAAGATATTCTTTTCTGTAGATCATCTATGTCTTGAGAAAACTGAAAAGTCATCTAGAAACACAGGCAATGGAAAAAGATTGAGCTTTAGTTGAAACTATTTTGTTTAGGCTTTAGTTTTAAAAATTGCTTTGGATAAAAACCTTCCCCTTTTCCTTATGACTTTTAATACATCTTTTTAAAACAGGATTTTATTTCCCCTCCCATTGGCTTTTGTCAGGTAAAGAAAATAAAGCAGTTTTGCTTTAGGCTTTGTTCAACAAAGGAAGCGGCAAGGGGGGGGGTAATACTTTACATGAAGAAGTTTGCTAGAAAAATGAGAATGTGCTTTCTAGAGTTGCTTAAGAGGGAAGCAGAATTGCTTCTGTCTTTCCCTGATCTTATCACACAACTTCCTAGAGGTGTTGGTCATTCTGTGCTGTGTCATCTTGCTAAGTAGCTTTTGCTGTCTTGCTTTTGTGTGTAGTGATTAAGTGTTGCATTGCTTGGCTTGTGCTATTCAAAACACTGAGATTGTTTTGAAAATAGTTTTAAAAGTTGTAATATCTGTTACTGTTTCTGTTGTTGAAGCTTCCTTCTTCTAGCTATAGAAGCTATTGAGGTTTGCATAAGGCTGTGAGTGTATAATTTGACTTCAGAATGGCTACCGTCAGTATTGCTTTGGTTGAATCGTGCCTCAGTTACTCACATAAGCACCACAGTTTCCCCTCTGAATGTTAATGCACTTTACTCCATGATTTTATCTTGAAGGCTGGTGGAGTTGCTGGTGTCTGTGTTGACTTGATCCTTTTTCCTCTGGATACTGTAAAAACAAGACTGCAGAGTCCTCAAGGATTTAGAAAGGCTGGTGGTTTTCGTGGCATCTATGCTGGTGTTCCTTCTACTGCTATAGGATCCTTTCCAAATGGTAAATTTTTTTTGGCTCATGCTTTGTCATCTTTAAGTGGGAACTTTTGTCGTATAGGATATTAATGTCCATGGCTTCCTGTCCTGCAGGTGACTGTTTGGATTCTGTGAGTCTGTGTCCAGCTGTGAAGGGCAGTTTCTAGAATTGTAGACTATTGAACAAACTCTTTGAGCAAGCCTGGAATGAAGGCTGCTGCATGTTTGCTCTGAAAAGCAACCCTTACTCCTTGGAAGCGTTCCTTGATATGTCTTAATATAAGCCTGTCCTTACTTATAGTGGCACCCTAAAGCATTTCCAGGTGCCAAAGAAGGCTTGAGTCTTGCTTGCCCTGGACGCTTTTGTCACGAGCTACTCCTTCATGGCATTGGAAATGATTCAAAATTTCAAGTGCTTGAGCACTGGAGGTCTTTCAGCTAATTGCACTGGGGATGCTAGGCCCATCTTTTTCTCCCTGGAAATAACTACAGCACTTAAAACAAGAAGACATCAGGAATCCTTTTGATACTGAAGCTTTAAAAAAGTAAATGCTCGAAGTCCCTGCAGAGAAAAGGCATCTGAAGTTACCTAATGCCTTTCTCCATTTTGTCTTTGTAGGGAGGGATAAAAAAAGCAGCAAGCTGCTGTCAGTAGTAAATGTTAGGAGAACTTTGCTGACAAATCCACTGACACCTTCAGATTCTTGATGTCCTTCATAAAATGATATAAAAAAAATTCAGTTCTTTATCTTGTCTGCTCTGTTATCTCCCTTTGAGGTGATAAGCATCTTTTGATTAACAGAAGGCAATTCACATAGCCCTTCTTTACAATTAAAGTCAGTTCCCCCGCAAGACATGTCAGTTTTCTCAGGATTTACATCTTCAAAATCTGAACTGTGGTTTTATCTTTCCAAGGTATGACTGTGAACTGAAATTATCTTTAGGAGAAAGAGTAACCCTTAAGGTGCAAGTGCCTTTGTAGTTGACTGTTGCAGTGAATAAACACAGCTCATGTTGCTATGCTCAGTTTAGTTTTGTATGTTTCTTGTTCACTAGTCAGGACTTCTATGAGCCCTTCAGAAGCTTGGAATAATATTTTTATGGAGCTAAAGTGCAAAATATTAAGCTGACAATAGCTTGGAAGAAGTTATTAACAACTGCTGCAGGGTAGCAGACTTATATCTAGTACCTTGATTTTTTTGCATTGAATTTTTTCTTTTTATTGTCAATCAACTCATTATCTTTTTTCCCCCCAAAATAAAGTCCAGCCAATTCAACCTCCTCTGTGCCCTTCCTGTCTGTGAATATGGAAGATACAATTTTTTCAAAACCTGCATTCACGACTACTTAATACATCTTTGCTTATGTCAATACTAAATATGGCCTTAAATCCTGACACCTTTGATACTAGTGAGAGGTTTACCAGTGATAGCCAGGAGGTTCTGGAGGACTTATCCTACAGGTTGTGTTGTACTGTTTTGGCACAAAAGTAACCTATCTTCAACTACAGTTGCAGAATAATAGGTGGCAAAATCCACCTCTAAATGTTTTTTGTTCTAGTTCTGTGTTAGAGGAACAGTTAAATGACTGCATATATTCTTGAATTTCAGCTGCTGCGTTTTTCATCACCTATGAGAACGTGAAATCTGTGCTGCACCGTGGCTCTACAACTTACTTGACTCCAGCAACACACATGGTGGCTGCCTCCCTCGGGGAAGTGGTAAGAAAGAAGTTCATGTACTGTGTGCTGTGGAAGGAGAGAAAACATTAAGAAAACTCAGCTTTGGAGTCATATCATACTTTTTTGAGTGTTGACCACCTTTGTACTTGTGACGGTTCTTACAAAAATGTTACTTATTTTTAAATAAGTGTTGGCACTTGTGAGGATTGCTTCAAAGTGAATAAATGAGTTAGTAACAATTCTTAGTAAGTCTATTGGCTGATCTTGCTAACTCCGTAGATAGCGGAAGTGTGGATTGTTCCAAAACATGAATACACCTTTATATTGTAGTGGTTGTGCATCTGTGTTAGCGTTCAAGAAAGGCCTTTACAGCCTTTCAGCTTCATGTGGGGTAGTCATGGAAATTATTTTTATTTTAAAATAGCCATAAATTGTTTTGATGCCTAGGCTGTCCTTGCCTCATTAACAGCATGGACTTTGCAGAAATGAATTGTATGTGTAGGTGGGTGGGGTTTTTTGTTTATTGTTTTATATTTACTTCATATTTATGTAAGTTACAGATGCAATAGCATTAACCTATTGAATTTAAGTAAGAAAATACCTTTTGCTGTTGGGACTTTCTGGTGTATCTAGCCTGTTTTCCACCTTATATTGACTGCTCTTTAGAAATTTTCTTCTTTGAGAGAGAGAGAAGGAAAAATTTTGAGTACTAAGGGCATGTCAAGGCTGTATTTGAGAGTGATTTTATCTTCCAGTTTAAGATCATATAATTAATTTCATTGCCAATATGCAATACTAGGATGACTGGACAACCTGTAGGTCCACAGAGCTGAAAGTTTAGCTCTGGCAAGAGCTGATATGTGAGGCTGTAACAGGAACTTTCTGTGCGAATAGACTGTAACAAGTGTTGACAGAGAACAGTTGTTGATGTGATCAAGGATGACTGTTCCTGTCTGATCCAGACAGAAACTTGACTGTAGGTAAATACTCAAGACTCTTTATCCACACGCTTTATCCTAGAAGCTCAAATGTTATGTTTTAAAAAACTGTTTCTGAGGTTGTTTGCAAACAAAAAAAGCATAATTGCTTTGGGTTAGCTGAATCAAATATAGTCCAGTCTCAGCAAAATCCTTCTTTCCCCAGATACTCCTCTCGTTGCTCACTGCAGCATTGACGCAGTGCTTTGGCCGTGTTTGGGGCTGGATGTTCAGCTGTAAACAGCCCATTGCTGCTCCTGCCAGCACTGTCCACCTCCTTTCTCCTGCTTTTGTCACGCTGGGTGTTTCCTGGCATTGCAGTGATGAAATGGGTGCAAATTGCTGTGTCCACAAGTTTTCAGGAGGGAAATGGCCTGTATGAAACTAGCTTTTCTAGCTCTTTTGCAACTTAACTTAGCCTGTGATGTGGGTCAGAAAACTGTATTTTGTCTGCGGTCCACATTCTGCTTTTATTAACTGTTTTTTTTATCATCTCTTGTGACACTGGCGGCTTCCTCTCCATTGCAGGTAGTGCAAATTCATTTATACTCCCTGGGGTGGCTTAGCTTACTTGTGGCCTGGTCCCAGGCTACCAGGAGTGCAGAGGGATCGATGACACTTCAGCGTAGCACCAGGTACCTTGTTAGTTATTATAGCAGCGTACCCCAGCTACTTCCTACGGGAGGCAGTCCAGCTCTCTCTGCTCTCTCTGGGTTCAGCTTTGATTCCCAAGTAATTTTTATCCTTCTGTGGAAATGGTACTGACTAGACTGAAACTTAGCCAGGGAAGTTAATGTAACGTACCAAGCACATGAAGATAGGTGAATGCAGCACCTACTAAATGCTCTGGTAGTGGTTATAGGCAGGAGCAGATAGAAGGTGGTGGATTTAGGGCTGGCTGGGATATATTTGTGTTGCTGCCTCAGATTCTTTTTAATCTTGATTAAAGCCTGTGCTGTCAGGTTTTGACTTCTAAATTAAGGCAAAGCACAGAACTTATTTCCATGGAAATTCTACAAAGGCTGTGAGAAATCAGCAAGAGGTTCTTCACCACTATAGCAATGCACAGCCCTTAAATTCCTTGCTTGCCTGATTATCTCATGGAACAGCAGACCCAAGAGCTGTTTTAAGCTGCTTAAGTGCTGTTTCAGAATCAAGCAAAGTGATGATTGGGCTCAGGAAGAGATTCCAGTGCTCTGTGGTAAAATCCACTGAAAATAAAGGCATTTTCTTTCAGGAGTGGGTTATTTATAGTGTACTTCTCCTGCCTGTGAGGGCTCTGTGAGGAAACTATAAGCAGGTAATTTAACCATCAGCAGCCGAGGAACAGTTGGCCGCAGATAACTCCTTACATGATTACAGAACCAGTTGCCTGTTTTTTCCGAGGTGGTCTGTAGTCTTGTGACCCTTACAACTCAGGCACTTACTGCTTTCATTTTCAGGCTGCAAACGGACATGCAGCGTAGTTAAATGAGTTGCTCAGAACTGTCTCATGTGCTTGACTGTTGCTAGTCTGAGGCCAGAGAAATATATAGTGATAGCCATTGAAATGGCAATCTGACATGATGGTGTGGAAACTGTGATGTTGTAAGAGCTGGTTTTCAGCTAGTAAGGTTGCCAGCTCTTCTCTTGGTGTGATGGGAGAACTAAGCTGTAAAATAATTGAGATAGGGATTTAGAGATTTGCTGCAACAAACCTGTAATAAAAATAGCACAAAGCAAGATTCTCACATTTGTTTTATATAAAGCTGTAGCCGATCAATAGAAATGTAAAAGCTATTCCAAATTGCATCAGGGTGAAAGTTATAATTATAGTTTTATTGATTAGTCATTAAGTTTTAATCGGGGCATAACCACTGGGACTATTATTTTGTCAGTGGGGTTTTTTTCTAATACATAATTTTCCCCCTTTGTACACTTTAATAATTACTATGATATAAATTGCTTTTAAATGTGAAATAATAAGCCAAAGATTCTGTCATGTTAGGATTCCCAAGGCATCTCTTTGCATTTCCAAACTGTCTTTTTCCGAAGTGGAGAAATTAAGATTTAGAGCAAGAAACACATCTTGAATTTGTAAGTTTGCTGCTCCTTCACTGATGACCGTATACGAGTCAGCTGCCTTCTTGTGCATCAATAAAATGTCTATGTGCTAAGCTTAAAGCTACGTTAATGCTGTCTAATCTGTTTTGAATGTGACCCAGCAAAAATAATAAAATGGATAAAGAGGAAAAAGTACAAAGGTTGCATCAAGACATGTTAAAATGTATGGGAGAAATCAGTCAAATGGGAGCTCTTAGTTTTTGTATCAGCTGCTCTTCTGTATTGTTCCATGGGAAATACAGTCCCCTGGTATTGGTTTGGTCCAGTTTCCCAGCTCCAGGCTAGGAGGCAGAAAACCAAGCAGTAAAAGGGCAGTGGCTGTAGCATGTGGTATTTTTTTGTTGTTGTTGGGCTTTTTTTTCTCTTTTAGGCAGGAGGAATGTAGAAGGCTAATCTCATCTCCCGGAATGAGATAAAGAAAAGTACATACAAAATCTGACCCTGTTAAACATAATTATTTTTTCCTATAACTGAATCTGGCTGTACAGGGACTCTGACTACCCCATAATACATGAAAAATTACTTACAAAGATACAGCCAAAATTCTAGAGGGCAGATACATGGTATATCATCTCATCTCATCAAGGAAGAAGAAGGTTGAAGAATATATGAGTTACCAAAGGGGGTAAACCCTTATTATACCAGTTGTGTAACTGAAATTTGGAGATAGGAAACACACTGCACCCAGGGCTTTGGAATTTTTCATCTTGACTTTGCCCTGTATGTTTAGTCTGCCTGTATCTTTACCGTGAGCTGCCAAATGTGCTTGGAAAACATGATATCATAGGGAGTGGAAAGGAAAACCAGATGTTCTAAAATTTTACTTTTAATATTCTAAGGCAGTGTAAGTAACTCTGAAAAGGAGCAGCATTTTTAACCTCCTAGTGCCCATTTTAAATAGTAACCAGGTGCGCCTTGCAGAGCTCGAGTGAATTGTACAGTTCCAGATTGATTTGTACAGAATTTTTAATGTCAGTTTTAATATGATAGTGTATACTATTCATTACAAGAAACTCTGATAAAGAGAAGTCCCTCTCTTGACCTCCCCCACCAGCCTTCTGCAACCATGGTTTTATGGGACAAGTTTAAGATTGTCCCAGTTTGACCGATGAGGTTTCCTTTGTGAGTGCCAAAGGGGTTGGATTCAGGACAGTTCATTTTACATCCTGCTGGCTTTTCCATGGAGGTGAGAATAAAGTCATTTGGATCACGTTCTAGAGAAGCTAGCTGACAAGGGCCGTTTCCATCCAATATTTAGATATTGTTATGGTTACGATCTGAGTTTTGCAGGATATTTAGTGAAAGTTTTGGACTGTTGCTTGTAAATATCAGGTTCATTCTTATCTTTCTGACCTTTTATTTTTGATTGGCTATTTTTGGTGATTTTTTTTTTCTTTTCCTATTCTCTAGGAAAGCAAGCTACCTTGACTTGCAGCTCACTTGTGAGAGAAAGTGTGAGGGAGGACTGAGGACCAGGGTGGGAGGTAGTTGTCCTGTTCTTTTGACAGCTAGTGGTAAAGACCATACTCTGCAAGTAGATTACCAGCTGAAGTTACTGAGCTGCTTTAGTCCTTGTGTAAGCTTCTAGGGTGCTGTAGAAGTGCAGTGCTGGAAATGTGTGGGCACTGTGCAGTGCATCCCCAAGGCTGCCAGATCCCAGGTTCCTTGCAGTGAAGTGGTGTGGCTACAGAGTATGCTGTAGCACCACACAGAGAGAGAAAAACTCAGATCCTGAAAGCTGCCTCATCCTGTTAGTGACGTTGTGCCTGCATTCATCTGTCCTGTAAAATTTTTCAGCTGATGTAGCCATGTTACTTCAGGTTCCTCATCTGGCTTGTTTTCATTCTGTTCAGTGTCTCTGCACAGTGGTCCCTTGAGTTGTATAAATGCTGGACAAGCTCATGGGTCTGGAAAGGTGTTTCTGGTCTGGCTGCAGGAATGCTAAGAGCTGGGCTACCTGTGAGGCTTTGGTGTAGCCCAAACCTCATAGGGAAAGATGGAAACCTCAGCTGTGTTCTGAGACAGCTCTGAATGGTTAGGTAGGGTCTGCTTCCTTCGAAGGTGATAGACTGGGCTGTCTTCAGCAAGAAGGATTTGTCATAGCCTCACACTTAACTTTTTTCTAGAATTTGACAAAGGAGAGATGTTAAATCAATTTGAGTTGAAATGTCCAAAACTTTGTCACCTCACTGGGGAGAGGGGATCATGTGCTCTGCAGGGCAAGGTGAGGACAGGTATTTCAAGGTGAAATTCCAAGCTCACTTGTGTATTCCACTGTGTTGCCATTCAAGAAACTTCTGTGATAAGAGCAAAGTGTGTGGTTCATCTGTGATTAGCATCTGACCCTCAGTATTAATAACTTGGGAATTTTTTTTATCTGCAGTTGGGATGTATCAAATGATGCTTCTTAATGCAGGGATTATCTTTCTGGGGAATTCAGCTAGCTTTCTCTACTAGCTCTGACTTGTTTCTTAGAAGCAAGCCCAAATGCAAGCAAGTTTGCAGTTTACGAGTCATGTTTCTGTAGAATGACATTTTGAGTGTGCTTTTAATTCAGATAAAGAGGGAAAGTTCATATTTTATATTTTAGGCTTTTTTATTTCTGGAAAAGAAGAGGCATTTTAGACATGGTAGACATTCTCATGCTGTCTTACCTCTCTCTGTCCACAGATCAGCCCCTTTTTCCCCTCTGCCCTGGCAGTATCTCTTGAAACAGTTAACTAGTCTCAGTTTAATAGAAGAACAGGAATCTCCAAAAGTGTATTGGTATGAATTCCATGACAGTAACTGGCCAGGTCACAGAAGATAGTTGCTATTAATTCCTATTCTGAGGAAAAGGCAGAAGCATGAATCGGATAAGTCCAGAGAGTAATACCATGAAAGAATCACTGGCAGGATAATTGGTGAGGGCTTTACAGCACTGTAAGCCCTAGAAGATCGGCTTGCAGGAGTCCAATCTAACAGAGATGAAACAGCCGCTCATATCAGACATGGAGTTAAAATTTTAGCTATCTGAAACTCCAAATCTCGGATATTGGAAGATGTGGCTTTTCAGTTCAACAGGCAAGTTAGACACTCTGGGGAGAGTTGCTTCTAAATAAAAAATTGCCTGCTGTAACAAGGAAGTGATTTAGTGCTTTGTCTAGACTTTGGACTAACGGCTTTGAATTTTTAACTATACCTTTTCTAAGAACTGAACTAATAAATGGACAAAACTGTTTAAAAACAAAAAGCCACATTTTCTGCTTTGCATCTGGTGTCCTCTCAACTAGTGTAGTATAGTCTGGCAGACCATAGTATTCAAAGTAGTATCCAAAGTCAAAGTTTGATGGGACCTCTTCCGTGGTACTTAAGCTTTTTTTGTTATTTTCATTGATTGGTGCCTGTCATTTTAGGTCTCACTCTCTTTTGTGCTGTGCGTATCTGGATGAATATAGGCATAGGGAAGGGGAACGTGCTGACCCTGGCAAGACGAGCGGTGGTTGGGAGTGCAGCAACGTAGGTGGTCTTATGAATTAATCATGGTGGATTTGGAAATATAAATTAATCTAGGTGAGGCCAGGTCTGCAATACAGATGCTGCAGGAATTTTGCCAAATCCTTATGCAGAAGCGTAGCTGAGCAGTGGTTGGAAAGTGGTTGTGAAGGTGAGATGGCTGGCATTAAGAGATAGAGGAGAAGGAGCATAGTGGATGGAAACTCAAATCAGAGCTGCAGCTGGAAATTAGTTGTAAATAAAGATGAATAGAGGCATGAATCCCTAAGCACTGCCAACAAATTCATCATACAATTAAAGGCTGAAACAGCAAATTAAGACCTGTCAAACACCTAACCAGCCACCCATGGTGATCTTCTCTTGTATGCTCCATGTTAGCTGTATGTATTGCTTCTTCTTCATCAGCCGTCCTTCCTGAGTTGCTTTGTGTTACCTACTCAGTTCAGGGCTTAGAGGATCTGCTACTTGGCAGTAAAGAGTAGAAGCTTGATGGTTGTCATCTCTTTTCTTTCAATCCTAAAGCTAATCCTAGGGCTAATCTAGAAGTATTTGTAGCTCTAAGTATCTATAGAGGAAAGCTAATTTGGGTTAAATAGCATGAGTGAGAAATAAATAATTTTCAACTATTTCCTGATGGATTTCCTGGCTTGCAACATACTCTGCCCGAGTCAGCTTTGGAAATGTCTGAGATTGTTTAAGGTAAGTTTATTCCAAAGTAAGTTTCTGTAGAGGATTTGTCAGGAATAACTATTTCTGAATAACTCCATATGTGGACAAGCCCATAATTCTTTAAGTGAAAAGGCTGTAGGAAAGAGTAAGGGATCAATTAAAGGAAAATACTTGATAAAATACAATGTAGTTGAAATTTCCGTGTTCTGGGCCAATGTAACCCCAAGAGACTGAGCAAATTGTAAAATACTAGTCATCTTTCAACAGGAGACTTAATATGTTTTCAGAAAATATTGCCTTTTCTCTTGCCTGGAATCTCATTAACATTTGTCCTCCTGTAACACAGCCCGACCCCACTTGGCTCCTTGGAAACAGTTTTGTGCTGGATGGGATGCACCATGCTACTTTTGCTGAAAGAGCAATTTGGCGGGTTGATATGTTTAGTTTCCTAAGCCTTTTAAAATAAGTTTAACAGACCCTTAGTGGTGGAAGAATTGCTGTGATAGATTGGATAATGCAGTCAGTTCTGTAGGTTGAATTAAGGGTCTACTCTTCTTCGACTTTAAGGCTTTCTGTGTTTAAATGTGATAGTAATTATGATTCAAGCATCAGGCAGGTTAAGGAAGACTTTTTTTAAAGCTATTCTGCTGCCTTATTTTTGCCACTTGAGTTTAAACCAACTGCTCGTGACTGTACTGAGGGTCTTCAAAATCTGTGGGACGCTTGGTTTGAGCTGGAGTACAAGAGATGTCCATAAGAGCAGGACACTTTGGGTAAGTTTTAGGTTTAGTTTTAAAATGGAAACAAAAGTATACATTCATTAAGCTTTGAAAGACCAATTCAGGTATGCAAAGCACACCAACTTTCAAAATGTCTGCAGTGCGAAGTACTTCTGTGAAGTGTTTAGTGTCAGCTTTGTCAGCTTCACAAGCTTTCCCTGTTAACTGGTACTTAACAGATAGAGCTCTGGGAAGCAATAATAAGGAGCTAACTTAGGTTTGACAATGACAGGATGAAATAACACTCTGCAAAACAGCTCCTGCAGATCCCAGGTGGAGTCATCTAAGGTGGAAACTTGGAGGAAGTTGAAAACGTTTGTGCAGAAGCTCCAGTTTTCCAAATGCTTGTGGCATTTGGGCCCTGTGAATGGTCTCATCTCTGAAATAGTGTGTTTTTAAGCTCTGGGAAGTGCTGAGATCTGAGGGATCTGCTGGGTGAGATTGCTCTGTGAAGAAATGTTTCCTGCCAGCATACAGGGGAGCTGCAGTTAAATTAATGAAGGCCCTATTGTGTCAGTTGGAGGAAAAGATGGGACAAAGGGCTGGGTATTGTCTACACTTTTCCATCCAGAGCCCATTAGTCAAAACTTGTTCTCTCCATGGGGCTTAAATTAGGAGTGGAGTTGCCTGTTCATGACCCCAGCTGCTTTGCACAGGACTGAATCTAACTATGCTGGAAGGGCACATCTGCGCTGTGCAGGAGTGTGGGAGGGGAAAATAAGATTAGCATATTGTGCAGTTTTATTCTGAAGATGAACACTTTTTCTCTGGGCATTTAATGCAGAAATGCATTTCTCTGCGTTTAAAGCAGAACCCGATAGTGGACAGTACATATATTGGGCAGTTTCTGTCATCTCTAGAGATGAAGTCCTTGTTAAAATAGGTGTTAATGCTTCAATTCTCCTCTTCAGTTGTGCTTTAGCAGGTAGCTCTGCCAACAAGCACATGTGGAAGGACTTGTTCGCAACTTGAGTTGTGACCCACAGCAAATTACTGACCATGGAAACCTTTGTTTTTGTTTTGACTTGGTTGAAAGGGTGTCATTTATTTCGATGAAGGTTTATTGGTGTTTGAACTTTTGTGGGTCTGTGATTGCAGCAGTTCAGGTTTCTCTGTTGAAAGAAATTAGGAAACCAAATGACAAATGAGTTTTTCATGTTTCTCCACTTTTCAGTTAATTTTCCTGGTGTTGACAAGGGTAAGGCAGTTTATTTTCCAACTGCAGATATCTCTCATGCTTCCCAACGCCACTGCTATCTAACATTCCCAATCCAAGAGTTGTGATGAGAGTGTAGAAACAATTATTTGGAGGATGAAATACTTTGCTAATCTCTTCTCATTGCATCAAAGTTCTCTTTTTTTTCTCCCCTCTTGGAGAGGAGAATCCCAGTGACATCTGAAGAACCAAACAAGAGTTTGGAGAGTCGTGGAAAGCTGCAGTGCTGAATTCCATGTTTGTTGATGGCCTCTGACTTAAACCAAGAAGGAAATTTCCTTTTCTTTTTGAGGTTCCAAAGTCAGTGCAATTTAAGATCCTTTAGACTTGCCTGTTTTAATCATTCAGTTACCTGAGGAATGGAAAAGGACATTTTTCATGTTTCAGATTTAAAACAGTAACTTTCCACTTAGAAGGGAGCATTTGACATAGAAATTGAGATGCTCAGATTATGTCATATTTATTAACCTATTCTGAGAAGCAGCATTTAAAAAAAAATCAACAACCCAGACAACAAAACAAACCTGAGCTGTAAGGTAGCTTTTGTCTACAGGAGTACGGCCAGTACTAATGCAGAGTGCACTTTCAAAGAAAAAAAAAACAACAAAAAAACCCACAAACACCCCAAAACACCAAAACCATCTGTATTGCTTTTTTAATTGAGGTTTTAGAGTTGCTCCACTTCTCTTTCTCTTTCTACTTTATGTTGGAGCAGGCAATCCTGCTGACATTCAGGAATGGAGAGAGAGAGATTAGGATTTTGTTACCAGGTTAACTGCAACCTAAACATACATACTTTGATAAGTCATTACCTCTTTGTTGTCATTTTTGTGCAGCAGCTTTTTCTCCTGAATGGGTTAGCGATTATCTTGCACAGGTATTGTGAGGCTTAGTTTAGAGTCTCTGCTCTCTGGGTGCAAAATTGTATAGTGTCATAAATTAGATTCTTGTTTGATTAAGAATAAACTTATGCAAATGATATTTAAGAGTAACTCTCCCCAGATATGTTCCTTTAGTTCTGTGTTAAGTATGAAATTATATTTATAGGGTGAACATCAATTAAAGCTTCCCAGCCTACACAAAGTCATTAAAACTAACCTGCTTGGGAAATTTAAAATTAAAAACCTTTAGAAAGTGTGCTAAAGGGATTAAAGCTGCAATACAGAAAATTTTTCTGTAGCTTACTGCATGTTTCTGCACCCGATTCTCAAAGTAGGCTTAGCTCTGTAAGCCAGAGATTTGCTTGGAGTCACTGAGTGTAGGTTCCTAAATCAGCAGCCACTAACATATCCCAGAACAGTTCCCTATCCTCAGACTGCTCTTCTGCCTTGTGGCAGAACAGCTGGCTAATTTCTAAGTGGAAAAAATTTGGTCTTGATTCTCACCCAAGCCCAGGTTAGTGCAGAGAATAGGTCCAGGAGCGCATCGTGTGTCTGCATCTTAACAGAATGGGCTCTTGGTCTTTGGCCTTCAGTAGCCTGTCTTAATAGCATAGATAATATCTGTCTTGTATTAAAGAGAAGTGCTTAGACTGTGGTTGTGGAAGCTTTTAAGAGTGGGACTGAGATCATCAGCTGTGCAAAGTGCATGCCAGGCTGCTTAAAGAAATGCTTTCTCCAGCTGCTCTTCTTAGAGGTACAAAGCTGCTCATAGGGCTGTACCAGTTGTCTGGTTCTGAGAAGAACCTGCCACGCACCAAACCAATTTAAATACCCTTGATAGCAACTGTAACACCTGCAGTGTCCTCTCTCGCATCATTCTGGGTACATCTCATGCATAGATCATGCCTGCAAGTTGGTGGTCAAACTGTAGTATAGGTGCCTGAAAACGAATTACCTGTGATCTTGGATTCTCTGCTAAATCCTGCAAAAACAGTCATGTAGGAAATGGTTAGCCTGGGGCACAAAGGATGGAAGCAGAAGGCTGTTAATCTAAATGGGATATAGAATCATGAATCATAGACTGGTTTGAGTTGGAAGGGACCTTTAAAGGCCAGTCTGACCCCCCTGTGGTGAGCAGGGGCATATTCAACTAGAGCAGTTGCTCAGATATGTTGATATTTGGATAATAACATACCTCTGAAGGCCAGGAGGAGCTGTGCTCCTTCCTAAAGATACTGTCATAGTCTTATGTTTGGCTTTGCCTAAAGAACAGAACGTGTTGGATAGAGGAGCGAGGACCTGCTAGTGAACTAGAAGCGATGTCGTGGTGGTTTGCAAACAAGTGCTTACTCCAGAACTTGCTGAGGTGATGCAACAGGTTCTTTCTAGTCTCGCCAGCTACTACATAATCTGTGTCACATTAACCACAAAATAATTTTAAAAAAAAAAATAATCTTTTGGTTGGGAGTTTTCTTCAGCCATTTTCATGGCAGTCTGTTTGCTGCTGGTTTCCCTGGGTGAGCTTTGAGCTGAGGTAGGATCAGTCCCTATGCAGAAGTTAGTGCTTTAAGATAAGGTGTTTCCAATAAATTTACAGGAGTCCTTGCAAAAGGCTTTGTGTGCCTTCCTGGTGCTGTTTGTAGCAGATCTTTTTTTCTGTTTGCTACAGCCACATAGGAGCGGGTTCCAGATACACTGAAACAAAATGTTTAAGTGGATGTGCATATAAAGAGTCGTTCTGTTGACTTCAAGGCACCTTTGAGACTTTACACTGGTCATTCTTCATGAACAGTCAAGACATTGGTCAGAACAACCAGGAAAGTCTGGTTCCGACATGATTCTGACCAGGAGATGGCAGCATTGATGCATGCAAGGAGTACCCGAAAGTTAAAATGCTTTTCCCTGAGCTGACAGAGGAAAAGAAAAAAACCTACCCTTGTTTAATTGGAAGATACACTGTCTTAGCAATACATAGGTAAATGTTAACAAAACAGTCCTGTTTTTAGCCTTTGTCCCTAACTGGCTAATGCAAGGCTGTAAATTAAAAATGCTCTTAGGTTTACAGATGAATACTGGATTCACCTTCTGACCTGGCAGTGATTTCAGACAAAGGTTTTGAAATTGAAGACACTTTTGTTCAGAAGCAGTTATAGTATTAAAAGCCTAGAAAAATAATAGATGCTAATATTGTCATTTCTGCATAGCTGCTCTGTAAACTAACAGTGGCTTTTCTTGTAGCTGTAAAATTGGGTTTTGTTAAAGCTTACATCTACAAATCCTTCAGCCTTTTATTTCAGTGTTATTGTCTTCCATTGTCTTATGCTGTGTATACCGTATGTGCATTGGCATGGAGGAGAGTCTGAAAACTGAAGAATTGTGTTGCCTGATCTGGTAAATAAGGAAGGAGCTTGTAGGGCAGCAGCGGTTTTCCCCTGGACTTGGTCTGTAGGATCTTGATTCTGTCTTTCTGCTCCCATCAAAAGGTAGGAATAACTCCTGGCTCCAGAGCTTGCTTGGAAAAATGAGCATGGCCCCTATCCACAGGGTGCTATTGTCTGATGCCTTAATGCCAGCCGGGGTAGCTGAGGCCCCACTGCTGTCTCTACCCTCTCTGTGGCTGCCTGTGCAGGTGTTCGACAGAGCTGATTTGTCACAGGGTCATCCTCAGAACCTGGAGGATGCACCAGGAATGGCCCGAGTCTGGCAGGCTGCATTGTGCTTTTGTGGCAAGCAACAGGCTACATGTATGTGAACAGCCAAGAGATTAAGAAGCAATTTCTCCCTGGGATCTTGGTGATTAGGGAGGTGAATGGATGCCCACCGTGCAAGGTCACAATATTGTCTGTCTTCCATGTCTATTTATCTAATAGTCAATGCAGGTAAAAGCATATACATGGACAGTTACTGCAGAGCAGCCACATGATTACATCTTTGACTCTTGCTTGTGCAATTTGCTTCTAGCTTTCAGAGATATCAAAATCTTAAGTATGAATACTCTTAGTTCAGTGTTATACTGATGCTGCTTGAACATATTTAGCTAAGAAAGCAAATGGTGGAGGTGTGCGTTGTGTTCTCTCAACTTTGGCAGTGTTACCTGGAAGGCGCTGCGGCGATTGGGATCTGAGCATCGCCGATTTCAGATTTTTCTGCACCCGTCTGCCCAAGGTTGTTACTTTTTTTAACCCTGTGGGCTAATAAGATACGTGTGAACTCAGTCTTGCCTGCTTCCCTTCAGACACCCGTGTTTGACATCAAAAGAGTGCTCGGATTGTTATTGATAGCAAGGTACACATGTAGGAACGACTAAGGTAATGCACTGCGAGTTCAGGTGCACGGGGAAAATGTCACCGTTCGGTCTGATGTTGGCAGTTGCAGCCGGTGGCTTTTTTAGTACCAGAAGTGCCCTATGGAGCCAGTCTGACAGCACAGCCCGGGTGACATGAGCCTTTATTTCCTTTCATAACAGCACAATGTAATCACTGTTTTTGTTCTTGTGCAGCCACAGAATCCCTTGTAAGCGCAAATTCAAATGGGAGAAACATCAAAGTTAATTTGAAATGAAATGCACCCCAAGTAGTCTGGGGGAAATGGAGACGTTGCTTTGTAGCCACCCTTCTCCTGCCAAAACTGCAGCACCCCAGATGTCAGGGAGCCACGCTGTGCTCTTTGTCTGGTCTTGATTGACTAGATTGTTTTCATCCGAGCCTCTTTAAAGCTTTCCTCCTGCCTCCATATTTTTAAGGAATAAAAAGCTAATATAAGGACACGGAGTGTTATGAAGCATGAAGTTCTATAAATATTTATACTGAACTATCAAAAAACTTGACAGTTCTTATTTTCTTGACAGATTGGGGTCACTTGTTATTTTTGACCCTGAGAATTGAAGAGCACATGGAGTTAGATCTGTTTGTAATGACTTTTGGATATTGTTGTCTGGTAAACTTCTAGGAACGTAACAGGATAACAGACTTTTTCTTGGTCTCTTTGTGAAAATGAAACTTAAACCTCGTACTGTGTTACCCACAAATGACCACTCAAGCTACTGTCACTGCAGTCTGGCAGTGAATTCTTGAACTGTCTTTGGCATGTGGGTTTCTGAGTTAGCAGCTTGGTTTGCCTCTTCAAATGGGTAGCTTTCACCCAGGTTACTCCTAACTTAAAGTACTCAGTGATCATCTTTACATCTAGGAACTACAGTGTGTTCCTGAGCCCAGCACAGGATGGGATTGAGGAAGGCTAAAAATGGGGCAAAGGCCCATGGTGTCTCCATTGTTTTGCCACCAGTTCCCGTTTATGTATCCCTGGGGCCACCTGAAGATAAACTCCTTTTAAAAGTTCAAGTGCTGCTAAATAGGCATTTTCTAGAGTGAGAGGCTTGTAACTCTCAGACAATTTAGGATCCTCATTCCTCAAAATTATGTGCACACAAGCTTAATTTGTACCTGAAGCTGAAGTGGCAGGTGAACATTTGAAAGCCAGGTCTGGCTTTGTCAGTAAAGCTGGAGCTTTGTGGGGACAGCCACATTATTACATCCAACTGCAGGAGCCCTTCTTGCCAAGTAAATTCATTGTGTGGGAAAGAATCAATCCAATGCTTCACCTTGAATGAAATCCAGTGTGTGTGTTAAGATATACCTTGAATGTATTGTGTGCACCTAAAGCTAACTGCAGTGTCTCTTGCTGTCAGTCACTAGAGGGCACAAAGAAACTACCTAGGAAAGAAATAGGTTCTTCAGGTCCTGAATTTCCAGTTTAAATCTGTGAAAGTGGGGGGAAAAATTGCTGTGGCTGCCCAAAGATATGGCATGGCTTCAAAATTTTGGTTTCATCGGTGATTTTGTTTTCCCCACTCAAATCTACTTTTAGATTGGAAGTTAATAATTTCAAGGGTACTTTTATTTTTCTGTTAGTGGAGTTTTGTGTTCAGAAGCTACTGAGCTCTCAGAGCAGATGCATAAGCAGCTCATAAACAGCTTTTAAGTTCAACTCACGATTACCAAAATTATTTCCTCATTTCTCAGGTTCCTGTGCTTGGAACGATCTCCAAATGTGTCTGCTGTATGAAGAGTAAGGCTGCAAAGGGAATTCTCTCTGTGTGGTTCTTTTGCAGGTTGCTTGCCTCATACGGGTTCCATCTGAGGTTGTCAAGCAACGGGCCCAAGTTTCTCCTTCCTCAAGTACCCTTCGGATTCTCTCTCACACCTTGTATCATGAGGTGAGTTCAGAGCAAAATTTAAAGAAGTTGCTTCATTCTTCCCATTCAGTGCCATACATGTCCAGAGGCATTCCTATAACTTTATTCCAGTTCTGTGCTCTCCCAGCACTTTCCCATCTATTCTGTTGTTATGTTTAAGGAAACCAAGCCCCCACCTCCCCGTGTGCGTGCACTTACATGCACGCTCTAAACAACTCTTGTTCCTCCTTCCTTTACATGGTATACCTACATTTAAAAAAAAAAACAAAGGGATTTAGCTTTCCAGTTTCCAAACCTCTGCTTGTAGTTGCACAAACAGTTCTTGTCTGGGACAACAGAACATCGAGTCTCTGTATCTAGGGTTCAATGAATAGTTTCCATTTTTTGAAGCAGCCTTTGAAAGGGGTGTCCTAAAGGTACCATTTTAGAGAGGCTTTGGAGGAGCTCTGGAAAGGAGTCCTCATCCAGTATTGGTAACTTCTGCAAAATAAGGACTTTTATCATTTTTTCAGCAGTTATACTGTTCCTTCTTGTAAAAACCTGTTCACCACCACGTTTACAGGGTCTCACAAGGGGCATTTCTGAAGTTGTATTCCATAAGAGAAAGTGTCTCCTGAAAACACTGTGGGGGGGAAAAGAATATTATACATGCTTCTGTGTGTAAAAGCCAGGAAAAGGAAGATGTAAATATGACCTTTAAATGATCTACTTGATTTTAGTTTGCTTGTAAATGATAACTGTTGTGATAACCCTGCACAAGAGGGTTACTGGAACTTCTTTCTGTGACTTGGTCATTCTACTCTAGATACGCTAGTGCACTCAAAACCATATGTTTTTTTCTCCTTCTTTGTAGCCAGCCAGAGACCCATAAGACTTGCCAAACACTGAAATAAACTGTCCTATAAGAGATTAAACTTCATTTTATATACACTTAAAATTTTTAATTGTTTTGAATCTTATCAGCTGGTTAAAAATACAAAATATTTCTCTTGATTAAAGCTCTGAATCAAGGCTAAGAAAGTGGACATATAAAGGATTCATTTTGTGTGGGCAATCTAAACAGAAGAGTAGTAGTTTCAAAGTAGTTATGGGTTAGTGGGTACCTCTAGACCAGAATATGGGGCAAGTAGATTTTGAAGTAATTTGTTTCTGTGCCTTCTTGCCCTTTTGATTTGAGCGGTAAGGTATATTTTCTTCTTTATAACTGATTATTCTGAACTGTGGTTAAACTATCTTTGAAAAGAACATAAAACCCTCTGGCATTGTAAATCATGGAATACAGTGTTATAATCAATACAGTCAATTTGCGAGAGGTTCAGGTCTGACACTCGCTAAGGCT
>VZZY01018090.1:0-17477 GCA_013400335.1 Eurystomus gularis
TTTTGTTTGTTTTTTACTCCAAAACAGATCATTCTTCAATCTTCTATGGTCCTAAAAATCTCTATTTATTCTGCACAGAATAGAGCAAGACAGTTAATGGGAGCAAAATAGCTCCAAAATATCCAGATTTGGCTTTTTCATTACTAACATAGAAGTGCAGTGAGGATCCAGTCAGTCTCTATATGTCTTTTGCTGGCCAGTGGTAGACATGAGTTTTTTATCCTCTCAAACAGGTCTTATAATCTTTTTGTGTCTTTTAGTCATAGGGTAGATTCCAAAAGGTTTGACCAGAGATAGTAGGTGGCATTGTTTGCTATCTGATAGTCAGGGTCGCATGTATCTATGTCAGATCTCCTTGGCTGCCTGCTGGGGCCCAACCCATCACACATTCTCTGTATAAGGAAATTGCGTGTATGTGGTGCTTAGAGGAAACAGTGCTTGGCTAGCTTTGTAAGCATAACTGCAAGTCCAAAAAAGTTCCTTCTGTCTGCAGAAGAGTTTCAGAGAAGGCCCCATTTGGTTCAGATGCACTGAGCTCAATCTAATATTTTAATCCTAGAGCTGTATTGTTTAAGGCTGATTATGGCTGTTTGTATTTGCCCCTCTATTATGGCTCACTTATATAAAGAAGACATGAGGGAGAGTTCCTCAGTCATGATTTGACTGTAATGTGAATTTACCCCTCTATCCTGGTGGAATCAGACTACATGAGTATGACTGCAGAGAAAGTAAAGTATTACTACCCCTGCATAGGTCTGGGGCTTATGTATAGTACTAAACAGATTCAGAGCTGTAATTCCGCCATGTGACTGTCTGTGGGATCCACACACAACCTAAGCAACCAGAAAGTGGGGAGTCATTTCAGTGATGAAAAAGCGTACTTTGCCTTACTCTCTATAGTGTAGACCAGTACACATACTTTCAACTATTTTCCAATTTATTTTCCAGTTTCAGGTGCCTACGCTTCTGAGACTTTTCCAGAACTGCTGGAAGGCATTAAAAGATTTTGTTACTAGTAAACTTCCCTCTTTTCCTCGTGTCTCCAGATTTCAGTCCAAATTTTTTTCTCTCAGAACTTTTTTATCTCGTTATTCTGTGTTACTGCTCCTTTCCAAAAGTTTAAATAAATCCTCTCCTTTCTTTTTATTGTTCCAGTAGTAATTGATTGTTGACTCTTTCTCAATAGCACAAAGTCTCTCTATGTCCAGACAGAACTTCTCTGGTTCATGGGATCTTGTGTAAAATGTTCCCTTCCCTCTGTTAGTTGATTCAGTACTTAAATAGTACCAACACTAAGCAAAATAAAGGGTAGGAACTTGGTCTGCAGACTTGCTTAATTTCTCATTAATATAGAGAGTGGAGTGGAGATTAGAAAGCATTTTCTCTAGTTAATAAAAAAATATCTCATGGTTTCTTATTACACTTAGAAGTTTTAGGTTGCATACATACAAGGTTTTAGGAAGGTACGCTGGAACATCAGCTCTATGCATTTGTTTGTATTGGCTTGTATTTTAGTAAAGCGAGTGTCTGCCTCAACATGATTAGATAGTGAAATTAAGTGCAAATGTTCTTAGCTGCATGATTTTTAGTTAGTTGGGGTTCTCATTTTCTAACTTTCATCTTCTTCATGTTACGGTTTGAGAAAAACAGAGTTTGTAGAACTATTTTCCCTTTCTTATTTTGTTGAGTAAAAAAGATGAATCATATCTGCCTGAAGTGGGTGCTTCTTTGAGATAAAGGTCATAATTTGCTCTATAGAAAGGGAACTCTCGTTTTCCCTGAAGTTTGGTTTCTTAAACTTAGTGACCATGAAAGACTGATTTATACTGCAATGGTAGAGCAGTTTAATGCTGTGCTCGGATTTGAACAAAAAAAGAAGCGTGTTTGCAGTATGCAGCAGAACAATTTTTTTTCCAAAAAAAAAAGCTTCAAACCTTGAAGTTGGGATAGAAATAGTTCTGAAAAAGCTCATGGTTTTAGCAAAAGAAATTCATCTGCAGCTTAGTGGAACACAATACAGTATAGCCTACTTTAAGTGACATCAAGCTAAGCTGTCAGGCTAAATGAAGAGAAAATATTTTGTTAAATAAGAGTAGTTTCTGAATTACTAATCTTCATGCTGCAGCCATTCACTTGTAATTTCAATTGCATTGGAAATAGGCTTTTCTTTTACAAAACAGAAAACAGGAATAAGAATTTTCTAACTAAAAGAAGAGGGATGTTATATACACAAAGAATAATTTGAAACTTTTTGCTGTGCTTCATCCTAAGGACAATTTATTTTTCTGTCTTTAGAGGAGGTGCCTCAGAAACCAGACACGGGAGAGTGTAACTGTAATAACTGCTATGATTTAGACCTTGTAAAAACAAGTGATCATAATGAAGTGCTAAGCTTCTGTAACAAAATTTATCTCATGTTGGACTTGTCAGGAAAATAAACAAATGAAACCCACGTGAAACATGAGCTCAGTCTAGGAAGATGCAGATCACTTCCTGGGAGGGGCTGAAAACTCTGACCAGGATTCGAACCCAATGAAGATTTCTTGTATTGTGTACGGAGTATGACCATAAAGACAACCTAATAAAACATCAGGAAGATAAGTATAAAATTGAAGGTTAAAATGCTCTAATTTGCTGGCTAACAGCTGACATGATAAAACTTGTCATGGATGAGTAAAATGCTTGAAGTATCCAATTTTGGACTGAAATAAATAAATAAATCCATACAATTTTTTTTTAAAAAAGGTTAAGAAAGACCAGAAAAAGTAGAGTGAAAAACAACTATAGGGAGACTGAAAATAGGAATAAAGAGATATGGCATGTTCTAATGAAAAAATGGATATTATCTAAAAATCCTGAGTATATAAATTTGTGTTCCTTTATATATTAAAATATACATTAAAAAAAATTAAATACATTTTTTGTACATGAAAAGCAGATGATAGATAATAATTAGTCATGTAAATAAGTAACGCAGAGATCTCCTGTATTCTAAGAATTAATTCTTTATGTATTAACCCTTAATAAATTATTCATAGGTGGAATTCCCTTTTCAGGGAAGGCTGTTATAGGAAATTTCTGTGAGAACTGATCAAGGACCAAAGACAGTGTAACTTAACTCACAGTAACTAGTACCTTGTTCACATAGGTATGGACTTTTTGTAGAGAACTGCTCAATAGAAGCGAGATTAACCAAAATTGACATTTACAATTTATAGATTCAGTTCTGTTCAATCATCCAGTTTCTCCTCCTTTCTTTGCCATCCGCTTCTACTACAACATATAGCAAAGACAATCAAAGCTCATTGATCTGGAAATAAAATTGAGAAATGTAGGATATTATTGTGATTTATGAGATTTCTATTATTTGCAAGTTTTATCTAGGAAAGCAATATGAACAGAGTCTTTTTGCTGTTCCACTTCCACTCATGCCTTGAACTAGAGTGTGCAGAGTTGTAGAAATCCATTAACTGAACATGCTGAACCTCAAAAAGCTGTTCAGTTCACTAAAACTTCTGGGTGACTGTTTAGGTCACTTCTTATTTGTTTAGAACTGGCTCATCCATCCGTAGGTCTGATACAATCATCCAGCTCTTCCTAATGTAGCTGGAAAAGCTGGAAAAAGATTTAACATCTTCATTCCCACCTTGTGCAAACTAAAAATAAGAAATCAGATCAAGTTACTCTTTTTTTTCAAACAAATAAATGCTCAAAACATTAATAAACCAGTATTATCTTTTTCTCCTTGGCTAGATATTTATCAAAGTTCAGAATGATACTTCCACCAATGTACAACCAGCTTTTGGCAAGCTCCTACTTAAGACCTTCTGTAGCAAAGACTTTAATTTTGCACTTCAGTGTTTAATAGACCTTGCTGGACACTTCTCCTATGAATCTGTCTAATCTACTTTTGATTCCATTTGTACCTTTGGCATCCAAATATCCTGTGGCAATGAGTGCCAGAATTTGATTATACATTCTGTGAAAATCTACTTCCCTCAATTTGTTTTAAACCAGCTGCCTTATAATCTCATTTGCTGCCCCTCTTCTCTGTGTTATGAGAAATAGCAAATAATAGTTTCTTATTCATCTATTCCATGTCGTTCATTATTTTATATACTTTTATCATACCCCAACACCTGGTTTCTGAAGCTAATGGGTCTTGTTCTATTTAATTTCTTTTTCTACAGAAGCCATTTTATATCTCTAAGCATCCTTCTTCATATCAATGCCGTCCTTCTTAACAGCGACTAGAACTGTATGCAGTATTTGAGACATAGAAATACCACAAAAGTAGTAGTGACACAGAAATGTTATCTGTTCTTTTCTCTATTCTTAATAACTCCTGATGTCCAATTTGCCTTTTTGACCTCAGGTGAATACTGAGCTGACTTATCCTACATTCAAATACAGATGTCTCACCTGACTGACTAAAAGCAAAATTTAAACCCATCAGAATGCAGGTACAGTTAGAATTGTACTTCCCAATGTATATTACTTCACAATATTCAACACTGAATTTTTTTTTTTAATTGAGATTCTTTTCCACCTCTTTCATTCTGTGTTATTTCCAACCATTCTTAATAATTTAGTATCATCAGCCATCAACCATCTTTGTCATGCTATTACTCATCCTTCTGTTCTAGGTTTTTCAGATAACCTGAACTGCACAAATGTTGGTGAAGCTTTTGTGATCCCATCCCATGCTACCCTGAGAACCAACCATTTATGTCTACTCCTCTTTTCATGTTAAGCAACTAGTCATTAATACAAAAGAAGATCTTATTTGAAATGACAGTGAAAAAAAAGACCTAACAAGTCTGTGAAATATTCCCCTCCTCTGCAAAAATAGTCTTAGTGCTTCTCCATTATATTTCATTCACCATACCTATTAATTCCATAATTCTGATAAATTTGTTTGGTGAAAAGTCAAACCTAAGTACATGTTAATGAAGAAATACTGACCTTGTTTCTTGCTGTCTAAGAACAGTAAGTATTTCTGCCTTGGAAGAACCAAAGGATTCGAGAAGGAAACAGCCAAAAAAGCACCTTCCACATGGTGAAAGCAAGATGATATTCATTACAGACTATCATGACATAGCAGCTGTTCCAGTGAAGTTTAAACTTTCAGGTGCACATTGGACTTAGAAAATGGTGCACTTAGTCTTGAGCTCAAGATGGTCTTTCCTTACCAAAGGAGTACTTTTTTCTTCAGCTTAATTATTTGCCTCAGGGTTAAAAAGACATTTTCTGGGATCTTTCGGGCACTAATGAGTTCTGGAATTATCCCGGTCAAAAAGAAGCAAGGGAGTAGAAGAGAAAATTCACTCAGAAGTGAATGTTTGTTGGTGATTTGACCTTCTGAAGGCTTAGTTAAAAGAGAAAAGGCAGCTAAAATGGTGGCTAAAATGGAAAGGAGTGGTATCTCATCTTTCTCATAAAGATAGTAGCTGGGGTTTTCTTCTTTCTGTGCAAAGGAAAGTAGGTTGGAGTTGCTGTCCTATAAGGGAAAGAAAGACTTCTTAGTTTTCCACTTTTACCTCTGAGACATACAGAATTTTTCCTTCAACCTAATTCTAATGTTGAACCAGTAGTATTGAACTAAGTTCAAAATAACCAGAAACATAGGAACATTTATCACGGTAGTATCCTGAAATGTTAGTAGGTAGAGTCCAAGAGAAAGAAAATGAAGAGGGAAAATAAGAAAAAAAATAAATAAAAAATAGCAAGAGAACTGTAAAACACTAAGAGGTTCCATCTATCACTTATTTAGCTAAAATTTTTTAGATTGCCAAGTGAACAAATACATGACAGATAAAAAGCAAGGTAAGAGGGGAAAAAAAAAGTAACTGTCCAACACAGAAGATTAAGAATTCACATCATGATCAATTAGGTTTTATCCTATAGTTAAAAAGTACTGTGAATACCAAGAAGATAATAAATGCCATATATATATGAAGTGATTTTCATATTTGAAACACTATTTGTCCTGGTTTGAAGGACAGGTGTCTCCCAGGGAAGGCAGGAACCTCCCTTGGAATAGGAAATGTAAACCCCTTCCCTCCAAATTATTGCAAATTTGAAATCAAGGGGCTCTCAGGCAATGATATGGGAGTAGGGAATAACAGTTCTTTACTAGTGTGTATATATATATATATATTAAAGCAAGTGAACAATAACTAAAATATAAACATTAACGGCAAAGCAGAGTCAGAAAGAACCCGGTCCCAGCCCTCTGGCCTGAGGGCCCTTTCCCTTCGGTGCAGTGATGGTCACGGTCGGGGGGGGGGAGAAGCGGCTGGTGGTTCCCGGCGGGCAGGGCAGGCGCGGTGATGCCCCCGCGGCTGCAGGAGACGCTGTGGCCGCGAGCTCCGGCAGACACGTGGCAATGGCGGCGAGACGGGNCGGCTCCAACAGGGCAGGAGCAGAACGCCGGGCACCCCTCTGAGTAAGGTGGATGTTAATGCGGTCCCAGTCAATGGCTCACCTCGCGGCAGGAGAGGACGGCTCCAGGCGAAGGTGGGGGGGGAGAAAGAAGGCCGGCGACAGTAGCAAAAACGGTCACTGTCCTCCTACGAAGCCCAGAGCAAGAGAGAGCGCAGCTGACTCCGCCCCCCCTTTTATTTGCCCAAACCTCGCGGTATCTCTGTCCCTCCACCACGAGAAACTCTCGGATACCTTCTTCCCGAGGCCTTTGTTCTTTCTTAAGTATCCAGCCATTAGTATCCTAGTAACTTATGGGAAGAAATTCTATAGGTAAAAAGGAACAAACAGAAGGTAAATCTAACCCCCAACACACAATAGTGTTTTTTTCTCTTATAGAAGTCATCACTCACATCACATCTCTTCTTTTTTTATTCCTTGAAAATGATATTTCTGTAAGCCTGACCCCTGAGATGTGTCTCCGGATTTTTTCTCAGAAATTAAATATAAAGTTTTCTACTTTTCAGAAGTGAACGCTTGTTACTTGTCAGCTGAAACAACACTTTCATGTCACCAAAAATGTCATTTATTTAAATCAACATCAGTTTATGCTGTTACATTTTTTTCCAACTAAAATTCAGAAATAATACTTTTCACATTCTTTTTAACATCTTCAAATTCTTAAGGTTTTGCATATCCAATTGCTGGCCAGTTCTTTACTGTATTGACACTGTGCTTTCCTTGTTGTTGGAGTAAAATCTGCTGTCAAGAAAAATTTTGGTTTTGTATGAGCCTGAGCCAAACTTGCTCAAACTCAGTTATAATCTCTTAATGGTGAGATTTGTAGCAGAAAAACTCACAAACCTTTAACTATATTAGAAATGTAATGCAGTACCCTAATAATTAAACAATATCAATAATTTCAACATAAACCTGCCAAATAAAGCAAGTTGAGAATTTAGCAACTATATCTCCCTGGGTTGTATTTGATATCTAAATTATTTTTTTTTTTCTCTGACAGGTAAATAACAAGTTTCTCTTAATTAGACTATATTATAGGAATTAAAGTGCTATTGAAAACAGCAATGGAGTAGAATATCATCTTTTATCAAGAGCAGTATCTTGTAAATGTCTTAAGCTGTCTAGTTATCATGATAAATAGGTTGGGGTACACGCACACTTTAATTACTAAACAGTGAAGTCTGCTGAAATTGAGGTATTGCACTTGCTAAGAGCTATTAATGTTGAAATGACCCATTTAATAGTGACCTGTGTTACAAAGTATGGATTTAAATTAGTAATTAATAAAAGTCTATTTCTGAAAATGCTAACACAAGAGCTCAATAAAAATGCTAACTAGGTCTCAAATACCACAGACAGTTTATTGACATTTTAATACATATTATTTATGCTAAAGACTTTTGTACACTCAGAACTAAGGATGAGAGGATAACAATAGACACATTTCCCAGCTAGCGGTTAGGAGATCAGTGGTACACTTAGTGGACTAGTTCGCTTTTGTAGGTTTTAATCCCGCTTATAATGGAGGAACACGGCATGATTTCTTTTTGAATCTGCTTTTTCAAAATGAACCATTTTATCTCACACTGCAGAGAACAAGAATTTTTTTTTTTTTTTTTAAAGCAGAAAATTAAGTAGTTCTCATCAGGCTATATTTTTAATGTTCAGGAGATGGGTAAAGTGAGCTCTCCATAATTTAATAGTGAAAGTGTTAATTGCTGGTACACAGACAAAAAACTGACATATTATCTCTCTAGTTTCTTCCACCTATATATCTAGCAACTGACATTTCAGGAGCTCAAAATACCTCATAAAATCCCAATTGCATATGTCAGACAGTACAGAATTTTGCCCACTATTCTGTAGGACAGAACAGATATTTCTTGAGAAAAAATATCAGCTTCTACTTTAAATCATAGTTCCTTTTGCTCAGGCAACCCAAGGATTAATTAACCCAATTCAGCAAAATATTACTGTGCATATTTGTATCTATAAGATTAGTGTGCCTTGCTGAATGATGCCCTAAATTTATGGCTTTTTTTGTTGGTAGATAAAGTGCTTTAGTGGAATCCTAGCATGAATCCTGAAACTGGAACATATAGGTGCAGAGGTGTGTTATACATCTTTGGAAGGCAGCACTTGTACCTAAGTTTTCCTATGTTAAACATCAGGCTTAAGCTGGTGATTATATATATATTTCTCTACCTGTCTCTCTCTCCTGTATACACATATATGGAGATTTATATATATATGTATTAATTATGTCTTGTTATGAAGGCTTCAAATTTTAATAGAAGAGAAATTTTTTTTGAGAACTGCTATTCATTCAATCTCTATATAGCTATAAAATATTTACATTTAAAAATAATTCTCTATACTCTTAATACTAATCACTCAGGGCAACAAAATTTCTGAAGAGTTTTCAAATTGAAGTACTTGTGACTCTCATATGCTCATGCAGAACAGTTATGTGTATGCTGAGTCACCACTGAAAATGGTCTTGTAATGGGAGGCTAGGACAGGACAGAACGTCTGGGAAAAAACAGAAAACCGGAAAAAGCATTGATTTTTAGTGGGTAATGAGGTGTTTGTGGCCTTGGAAGACAAAAGAAGAGTTTGTGCAAGCATTGGACATTTGTTAGATTACTCATTGTCTCTGTATTTTTTTGGACTCCTTTCCAAGTCATGCATACAATAGAGAGGGTTAGTTCCAAGCACTATAGAAATGAATCAATTTGCACCACTTGGACTTGGGCAAAGGACTGCAATCAGGCATAGTATGCTTGATTGTTGGTTTTGGATATTAGTGTGTTTAGAGCTAGACACCTTGAAATTAATTTTAGACACTTGCCTATCATCTTTTGGATCTGAATGGTCATTGCATTATGAATGTGAAAAAAAAACCACAAAGCAACAGCGTTGTTTTTCTTTAACGTGAGTGATGACACAGGAATTTCTCATTTATTGAATATAAAATACCAAAGCTCAGTCTTACCACTCTGGTCATCTCAAATGTAACTATTTCAAGTCATATAGATCTTATATATTGTCTTTCAGTATGAGCACACTGAACAGATGCATTTATTTGACTGCTATGATCACGAGGACAGTGGCCTTTTCCCAGATTAGGGACAAGGGCCCAGACTCTTGATCTCAGCATTATTCCATTATCTGCCTTATATGAAAAGTTGAGGAAATGATGTTCCAAATCTCAAATCCAACTTATGTGAAGAATCTATAGCAATGCTTTTAGTGCTATTTAATTTTGTATATTTTCACTTAAATTTTCCTGAGCATACTCAGAGAACGTCACTAATAGGTTTTATACTTCAGAATACTCTAACTGGTCAAATACAATGTGACATGTAATTTAACAGAGGAACTTAACTTTTAGGTCATTTGATTGCTGGTATCATACATTAGCATGTCTGAAGGTTCAAAACATGATTTTGACACATAGAACAAAGTAAATCAGGCCAAAAGTGATATGGCTATTTAGAATAATCTTCAATCTTCACCAGATAAGATATCTGTTTTAAAGAAACAATCTCCCTTACATGTCACTAACAAAACAGTCTCAACTTGGGGAAATTTTATGTAATTTAGTTTATTCTCAATTAACACAAACTTCTAATCACTGATTTGGACAATAAGAAAGGATAAAACATAAACAGTTAAATGCACAGTTAAATAAATACCTTTTATACCCGTTCCCCAAACTCAGCATAAACCAAAAATCTCTCCTCCCCTCTCCCTAGTCGCAACCTCCCTTTTTTTTTTCCCCAAGGATTACACTGAGTTTGTCCCAAATTCTTTGGTGAAGTGTCAGGTGGTGAAGGAGATTGGGGTTGGTTCTGCCGGTATTCCTTGCTTTTCAACTAGTTCTCGTCTGCCCCAGAAAGGATTGCCCACAGGCTGCAGTCCCTCAGAGGTGTTTCTGCTCTGGCATGGATCCAGGACAATATAATCTCAATTCTTCTGTTTTCTGCACTGTTATTTCAAAACCTTTTGCCTCTATGTGGAATGGGAGAGAGGGAAAGTCAGTCTTATGGCTCATCAGCTTGGTGAGACTTAAAACATCGCCAACTAAGGTTTAGTTACATGCTACCTTTTTCCTTTACTTTTTGAACAGTCTTTGTTTATGGAATACACACTTCAGAGATGAAGATCTGAACTCCAGAACTGTGTGGAGTGCCTAGTGGATTGCAGCTTTCTATTTCTTTGAGAAGTCCTGGGAGCCACTGCAATACAAGCATTTAATAACCACCAGTGCCAATGTTCTCTTATTGTCTGCAGTAATATCACTTAAAAATTAGGTTTAGAGTAACTTTCCTTGTAATTTTCAATATGTTTTCATTCTTTTGGTATCAGTTGTTTTCTCTTTCATTGCTTCACTTTCATTCTGCCATTTGTGAGTGAAAAGTGATAAGCAGTCTCTAGGCAAATATAGTCTATGTACCTTCATTTATTTACTCAGTTTCCCATCAGGAATTACTTCCTGTAGGCATGAAATCACAAAAATAGCTTAAACATTACTATGAAATTGAACCAATTACACAGGTCATATTTTAGGGCTTATTTAACAAATAACAGTGTAATTCTTGTGTAAAGCTAATTATTACAGAGTTGAAAGGAAGCTAGTATTTTTTACTTATTTTTGCTTGCTTTTAATTGATGAGAGAAATTTTGTTCTCTTCAACTGTCTAACCTATCTGTAGGGGTATTACAAAGCTCCCAACTGCCTTGTCACTGTGGGCTTCCTTTCTGGGAAACTTGTGACATTGTTGCGGGAAGAAACCAGAGAACAAAACAGAGTTGCTGTGTAGTCATGTAAGAACACAGTTAGGAAACACAGGATTTGGAAAGTGCTACCAGGATTTGATCCAGACATAAGCTTGAGTTTCAAATAACTAAAAAAACTCACTTAATAAATGATAACAAAGATTTTGTTAGTTATTCTTCATTTTCTGGATAGTATAATTTTTATTTTTTTAACTTCCTTAATTTCATTTGAAGTTTTTAAATCTATGTTTTCTCATTTCTTCATAAAAACTTCACAATGTAACAGTACTCATTCTGGAAATACAGATAGAACACGACAGCTCGAATCAGGCCTTCACACTGTTCCAAAATTTCTTCTGATTGCTGCTCTGTCTGTGCGATGATCATCTAAATGTCCAGCATATCTTTTTAACTAAGTTACCCTTGAAGAATTGGTGGCTGTAATGATTCTAAATCTCTTCAGAATGGCTGTTAGACTTTAGTAAATGGAGCCTGTTTCTCAGAATACTCAAGTTTTCTTTCTCACCTTTCTAAAAATGTGATATGTGCTTGCGTGTCTACTCTGGTGCTAAGTCAAAATCTCTGTTCTGTGTTGTCTTAAAATTTATATTGTCAATCATAGTATTGTTATGTGGTGAGCTGACCTTGGCTAGCTACCAGATACCCACCAAGCCATTTTCTCACTCTACCTCCTCAACAGGACAGGGGAGAATACGAAATAAAAAAACTTGTAGATTGAAATAAAGACAGGAAGATCACTCATCAGTTACTGTCACAGGCAAACCAGACTTGATATAGGGAAGATGAATTTAATTTATTGCCAGTTAAAATAGATTTGGGTAGTGAGAAACAAAGATAAAATTCAAACAACGCCTTCACCTCTCCATACTCTTTCTTTGTGGTTCAGCTTTATTTTTTCACTTCTGACTCCCCTACATAGCATGGAAAACCTGCTCCAGCATGGGCTCTCCACAGGTGGCAATACCTTCAGGAAATATCCACCTGCTCTGGTGTTGGCACCTTTACAGGCTGCAGTGCAGATGTTTGTTGTGGTGTGTATTTCTTTATGGGCTACAGGGGAATGTCTGCTCTGACACCTGGATTGCATCCTCCCCCTCTTTCTTCATCGAACTCAGTGTTCTCATACTATTTTTCCTCATTCCTCACTGCCATGCAGCATTTTTGCCCCTTCTTAAGGGTTTCATCTGAGTTGCCACCACCTTGACTGCTGGGCTCAACCGTGTCCTGTCATGGATCCATTGGAGTTGAATGGAATGGGTTTTGTTTGGCACAGGGCAGCCCTGGCCTCTCCGCACCTGCTGCCAAAACCTCAAATATACATGGAGTACATGTTAAAATAAGGCACATGAACCTGTCTTTGATCTCTCTATGGTGATATTTCCAGTTGTACCAAAATTAATCATTATTTATGGAAGAAAGGGGTAAAAGAAGTTACAAAATTTGACACTCAGAAATAATGTGAGAGATCTTAGTTCATATCAGTTGTACATAAAAATCAAAAAGAATCATGGAATATTTTGCATGTTCATGATCCACTTATTCCCCTAAGGTTCACTGCTATCCTACATATGCCACAAAATTACACTGTTGCTACATCAGTAGCAATTCAGAAGCTATAGCACTTACTTGTAAGAGTCTCTTGTTCTAGTTTTCAGTGGCATTGAGGGCACTCTCAGCAAGTTTGCAGACGATACCAAGCTGGGGGGGCCAGNACTTGGGGATGCTGGTGGAGGAAAAACTGGTTATGAGCCACCAATGTGCCATCACAGCCCAGAAGGCCAATCACATCTTGGGCTGCATCAAAAGAACTGTGGCCAGCAGACCAAGAGAGGTGATTCTGCCTCTGTACTCTGCCCTGGTGAGACCTCACCTGGAGTATTGTATCCAGTTCTGAAGCCCCCAGCACAAGAAGGATGTGGACATATTGGAGCGTGTGCAGAGAAGAGCCACCAAAATGATCAGGGGAATGGAGCATCTCTCATATGAAGACAGGCTGAGAGAGTTGGGGCTGGTCAGCCTGGAGAAGAGAAGACTCTGGGGGACACCATATAGTGACCTTCCAGTACCTGAAGGGGGCCTACAAGAAGGCAGGGGAAGGTCTATTTAAAAGGGTTTGTAGTAGGACATGGAGTAATGGTTTTAAGCTAAGAAAGGATAGATTTAGGCTGCATATTAGAAAAAAGTTCTTTAACATGATGGTGATAGATCACTGGAATGGGCTGCCCTGAGAGGTGGTGGAGGCCCCATCCCTGGAGTCATTCAAGGTCAGGCTTGATGGGTCTCTGAGTAACCTGACCTAAGTAGATGTCCCTACTTGTGCAGGTAGGTTAGACCAGATGACCTCTAGAGGTCCCTTCCAGCTTAGAGCATTCTATGGTCCTATTCAAAAGCATATCACAAGCGCAAAAGAAGAACTAGTTTCTACTTTTTTACAAGCTTAAGCAATTCTTTACATAACAAAGACCCATATGATCCAAGATGTTTATTATCTAAAGCACTGGTCTTGGTATTAAACTTGTACATCCTAAATTGTACTGGCCAAAGTGGGAATATTAAAAAATTTTCAAGATTTGTCTCACTCGACTTCTACCAGAACCCTCCTTCTGTTCAGTCTGTGAAGTTTACATCTACTTGGAGCAAACAAGGGCCACATGGTTATACTCCGGTACTTCAGAATGAGCTAACTTAAACACTAGAAATAACACAGGATCAGCAGGGACTTTGTTTTGAAGTAATGAGCCCTGCTGAAGTGTAGCCTCAATAGAGCATCACGTTTCATATAGATAGCGTTGGGCCATGGAGATGTAACTTCAATTAAGCATACAAGTAAATTCATGCAGGACTGGAGTTTAAATGTTATACCACTACAGCAAAGAATCTCTGTGTGGGCCAATTGATAGCTTTATGTTCAGCCAAAGTTGATGTGCAGCCTTAAGTAATACAATATTTAAGTGTGAGAGAAAAAGATAATTAAAAATTTTACTTTCCCTGCTCTGAACCCATGATTGTTTGCTGTTTATTTTCCTGACTGAAATTGTTTCATCTGTGTGGAAAGATCCTGTAAGTAAGCAAACTGTCATTTGGCATAACAAAGCTATGTCTTAGCTAGCTATTTTTTAACATCTAATGTTAGCAGGGCTACCTTTAAGAAATTGCTTAACTTTCTCAAAATTAAGCTAACGGAGCACCATGTCTTCAGTTGTTTAGACTCTTGGAGTAGAATCCATTATTCTGAATGTTTCTCATACTTTTTTTATAACATCATGCATGATGTAGAAATACACAGTAGAACACAAATTATATGGAATAAAACTTCATCTGTGCTTAGAATTAAAATCTAAGCCTCCTTGAGTCAATAGAAATAAATTCGAAATTATTGAAATACACACTTTCACCTAAGAATTTTTAAAATAAATTTCTGATTTACTTTTTCTTATTCACTTTTTAATACATAGTATGGCATATTTGATGAGCATGACAAAGGAAGCTCCACTTGGGAGTCTAGTACCTTTAGGTAAGTTACTCTCTTAAAAGGATATGATGTATTTTGTAATCTGAGTTAGGTATTTGGTCCCTTATGCTGTGTCTGTGCTACTAACTATAGTACCTTAATGACCATTCTTTACTCTTGAGACTAATCACAGAATCACAGAATCACAGAATCGTTATGGTTGGAAAGGACCTCCAGGGTCATCAAGTCCAACCTTTCTCCTAGCATCTCTCTAACCACTACACCATATCCTCAAGCACTGCATCTATTTGTTCTTTAAACACCTCCAGGGATGGTGACTCCACCACCTCCCTGGGCAGTCTATTCCAGTGCCCAACTACCCTCTCAGTGAAGAACTTCTTCCTAATATCTAATCTAAAACTCCCCTGACGCAACTTGAGGCCATTTCCGCTTGTCCTTTCATTAGTAATTTGAGAGAAGAGACCAACACCAGCCTCGCTACAACCTCCTTTGAGGTAGTTGTAGAGGGCAATGAGGTCTCCTCTCAGTCTCCTCTTCTCTAGACTAAACAAACCCAGTTCCCTCAGGCACTCTTCATAGGGCATGCTCTCCAGCCCTTTCACCAGCTTCGTTGCCCTTCTCTGCACCCACTCCAGCACCTCAATGTCCTTCTTGTACTAAGTAGCACACCACAGTTTTTCCACCACTCTAAGCTTCTTTGTCTCACAGGACAAGGCTGCCTATTGAAAATAGTTCTAGGCCAATATTATGTTCTCAATCATGCCCAGGCGTTGGCGCTGAACATATGGGAAAAGAAACAGACTTCAGTACTACTCTATGAAAGTTAAAACTGAAGACGTTTATTATCAGAAATGGCAGGGTTTTATACACTCCAAGCCTTAAGGCACGACCTCCTAGTGTTGTCCATCAGAAAGTTGCTAAAAGCAATTCCCTCAATGTTCTGTCCGTATGCTTCTTTGAAGATGCTAACTGGCTAATGATTAAGCTGTGACTCCTGCTGTGTTTGCTCATCTCTTGCTAGGCTTCATGGAATGTGCCGTTTAGTCTCTTATCACCTCTCCCTGGGACTTTTCAGCCTCAGGGCTTCCCAGGCTCTTTCAGGGAAGCATCATTTTCTGCTCAAGGTTAAGGTCCATCTCTGAGTCCTCAGACCAGCTGCGGACTCCCACACCCAGGCATCATTGTCTGTCATTTGGTATGGGCCAAAACTCTACCAGGATATATCGCGTATATAATATTTACATAGCTCATGGCTATATTGACCATGTCAGATGGATCTGCTCCAGATAATAATCGCTTGTCTCAAGGCAAAGTAGTACAAACCAATTTGTATTCAGAATGCCTAGGAATAGCACTTTTTAAAACAGACTGTGTCTCCACAGCATGACCTAACTTATATGGAATTTTCTGGGCCCTGTGTTAATTCTGGTCCCTTATTATTCTTTGGTGCGAGCTTATTTGTTGTAGTTCAGTATTTGAAATTATGCTATGGCTAACACAGTAGTTGACAAAATACTTTTTTAAATAGTGTGACATAGGGAGTGTGATGTGATGCATGGGCTGGAGGAATATTTTGGAATAACATGGAGAAATGGAGGAATCAGGTCTTTTCAGACCATTTATATTCATCTGTCTTGCCCTTACTGGAGAGGGTCTAAAATGAACTATGTCCACAGCTACACATGAATTTTCATTCCAGAAAATCTGGTCAGTACAAAGAAAAGTCACGAAATGAACATGTTTCTATAATGTTGTCAGTCCAGGGACTGAGAACTGGGACCGCGCTGCTGAATTATTTGATAGTGTTTATGTACTTTATGAGGCAACTCACACATTACATTTACTTATACTTTGTTTATAAAGACAAAACAGCAAAATAGGCTGGAACACTTTTACACAAGTGAAGAGATACAGTTCAAGGGATGTGAAAAGATGAAATAAAAAAGTAGGGCACATCATGTGATGGCTATGAAAGTTTTTTTGAAATGGGACTTACAATACACCTGAAGTCCTACTTCAGTTAGGTATCTAAATCCTTTACTGGTTCTTGATCACAGGCCATTGACATTAAGCAGTGGCAATATTGCTTTAATCTGTGGAATCCTACACAGGAATCCTGTCCTTTAAGGAAAAAGAAGGTAAAGTGTACAACTTTACAATGCAAAACAGAAAAAACCAGCAACTTAAAAGTGTAAACTTTTACACACATTTTCTAAGTATTTATTCTTTAGGCCTCCTCAAACCAAAAAATCAGGCCATTGAATTTCCAACTTATGCTATCAGAGAAGTGTATTCTTGTTGTGGAAAAATATGTGTGATTGTCGCGATCCGCCCACACGGGGTCACGGGTTTGCCCACAAGGGATGTGGCCCCACCCACCAGGGCCCCAGACCACTCCCCAAATGGAATCAAGGGCGAGGCACTTCCCTCCAAATCCACAGCCAATTGTAGGAACCAGACACACCCCCCTTATGAAAATATATGTTTATTTATACTAAGCAAAATATATTTTATGAAGCACTCATATTTTACAATCTATGTCTTATCCAAATATTGCAATACCGTTATCACAGCCTATAGAGCCTATGCCTTAACAACACAATAATTCAAAGATCCTTCAAAGTTTAACAAATACTAAAGAATTCACCCAGGAAAGAAATAGGAAAACCAAGAGTTTGAGGGGTAGAAATAAGGGTCTTACTAGAGAGAAAGGTCCCTATCGCTATATGAATATGTTGTGAGTGTATGTAAATGCAGA
>VZZY01018090.1:17648-32528 GCA_013400335.1 Eurystomus gularis
CAGAAACGCCTCTCCCCAGGCATCTCTGGGTAAGTTTACCCCCCTGTACCCCCCCTGTACAAGCTTCTTGTTCCCGGCTTGTGACTGTGTGTAGGGGGGGAATTAGAGAATTGGACTCATGGCTTGCTACACAGGTAGGAGCAGTTCATCTAAATTCTCAATATATCAGACGGTGGAAGAATTGCTGCCCAGTCCCAGCTATGGCCCTGGTCTTCGGCCAGCTCCCAGTGGGGAAGGGAATTGCTCTCTCTCTCTAATGGTGCAGTCAAGAAAGAGAAAGAGGAGGAGCTTTCTTCCGCTTTTATACTGTCTGTTATCTTCAGCTTCTAGAAGTATCCAGGCAATTCTCGGCCGTTCCCGGCAGTCCTGGCAGTTGCAAAGACTCATGGGAGCCACAAAGCATTTCTGGGAAAGGAAATTCACTGTCTCAATGAGACATAAATCTCCGTTCACTACACTTATATAGTTTGATTTATTAACAACTCATGATTTATTAATAAAATGAGATAAAACAAAGGCTGATTTTAGCAGTACTTACTATAACAAGTGATTGAGTAAAACAATGACTTAATTACAGGCTCGAGGATGACAAACTCATACTAACTTACTACAGGGTATCTCCAACCAAGCATGAATCCATGCATAAACACAAAGCACACAGACACAGAAACACTTGGAAAGTGAAATATGTAGATGCCCACACTCATAAAAGCAAATACATAAAACCAAACACCTAGACAGAGTAAAGGAGACTAGCCTTATAGCAAAAATTTTCCCCTTTGAGTTTAGAGAAAATGCAATTCATCAAAATTTCTCAACGGGCGAGCATTGAGTCTCAAGGAGGTGGTCTCTCCCAGGCTTTGTGTTGACTTCATCAGGAGTCAGTCCTGTGAGGCATTCCAACTCAGAGGACTTGCTAGATGCAGCCCACTGTGATCCAGAGGAGCTCAAAGGCTCTCCTTTTGGATTGCTATTTATAGTGTCTGAGATAATTTACTTTCATCAGGCACTTTTCCATTTTGGCCTAACTAGAGTGTTGCGATACTCTGTTTTGTGCATGCCCAGAACTTACTGGATCTTGGGGTCCTGGTATCCCCTCTTTGGGCCACAACCCAAGTACAAGTGTACCAGGTCATAGGAGTGTTGACTGATCACCCAAGACAATAAGGAAGGGAGTAGGACCCAGGTGCACTGAGGGGATGTCTCAATGCTCTGGTCCACTGCAGGAGATAATTGTCATTGCTGTCCCCAGAGAATGGGGGAGGCAGGAGCCAGGACCATTAAGAGGGAGCCTTAACACTCTGGTACACAGCCTTTCACATCTACTTTTCCGATTGATTGCTGTGTGGTCCAGGGAGGAAGAGTCATACCCTATACTGAGTGGCCCAGGAGTTGGGGACGAATAGTACCACTACTAATAGTACCACTATAATAGACACATTTTTAAGGGAAGAAACAGAAATAATTGGGAGAGCAGTTTTGAAGTTTGCACACTGATAATTCACAAGGGTCACACAGTTCAGACTGTTCATTTTTTATTCCAGCAACTTTTTACTCTCCTAAAAACGTTGATACAGTGATGGAAATTTTTAGGACATAAAGTTTTCTCTGCTTCATAACTTCACAACTGATAAAAGAACTGTTCCTTGTTTTGGTTTATATTAGCTTAAATACACGTTAAACCTTGTAACAAAATTTGTCTGACCAGCTATTTTTCTTTGAATATAGACTTTAAATTATCTGATACGACTATTTGAGTCCTACATATTTCCAATATCGGCAGATAATCACACAGATGTGACACTGTCTATATATAAAACCAGCAAGCTTTGTGATGTCTTGTTTTTTCCCCAAGAAATCCAGTTTCCAGCATTCTTTAAAAACAATGTAAATTATTCTGCTCATTTATCATTCAGGGGTAGAATTAAAATTTATAGATAAAATATGATATCATGGAGCCTGTTTTCTCTCTTGAAAAGTGAAGGTTTGATGTGTTATAGTGCCTGTCAAATGGATAATGCAAGTACAAGTTAAGAATAGATACAATTTCCTGCTTTATGTTGTTCTTTTCCCCTCCTAAATGACACAAGTACTAAAGATAAAGTGAATTAACAGGAAACTTATTATGTATATTAAAAATTAGAAACTTAGAGAAATAACGTATGGTCGTTATGCTAATTTTTCTCTTCTTTACCAGTATAATTGTTATAGCTCTCATTAGTTAATCCCAGTAATGCTTTTGCAGGTGTTAATATATTCAGTATTATCATGAACTTTTAAAATCTGACCTTCTTGATTTATTTCTGCAGGCTACAAAGTAAAACACACCACCTGTTTCTGTCTAAAATAGAAAATAATTGTTTGGAGAGCACTTCAGTGGAAATAGAGTTAATTTTTAGAAGATCTACCCTGAGGAAAACTTCCTTAACCCTCTTCTGCTCTACAAGTGAACTGAATGTAAAAGATCCTTTATTTCATAAAATAACTGAAGATTTAAACATGAAATCACCTATAAATAGAAAGTCCAGTTAGTCATGTATCAGTGATGAAGGGACATTTTATACTTTGGATGAGCATGTCAATTTCTTATGGCATGCAGCAAGTAGAGAAACTTTAAACAGAAATTGAGAAGAGAAAGATAATGAAAGATGAACATGAAAGATAAATTTAATTAGGAAAAAAAAGCAATTGCTCAAGATAAATAACAAACAGGTATGATGCTACCCTAAAAAAAAGATTAAGATAATTATTAGCTACCTAATTATCTTTGGAGACAACAGAATTGCAGGCTAAACTAACTATTCTCCAAGCTGTTTTTATGACTTCATATCATACACTTCTGAGTTGACATTATTGATGTGACTGTATTTATTCTATTCCAGGCAAGTACAGTGAAATTTAAGAGAATATACTGTAACTTATCAGACTTGTGAAAATCAGCCAAATACATTCTGTAATGTTAAAAGAAAGCCAAAAGCATGAAAAACTGTCACCTCATTCCAACTATGTAGCATTCGTTATAATTATTGAATAGATCCTGAAGACTTGGATGAGATTACTAAACAAGTCAATTTAATTAGTAAATGAAATATATATATGTAGTACTACAAACTAGATATAGTTTGTAACAGGGAGTTATGTCCTAAGAAGTCAGGGTAGTGTAATTTGATACTTATAAACAGACCTGCCATTAGTATTCAGTACTCTTACTTTTTTGTGTCAGGAAATGTAGAGCCAGCTGGAGCAGGTACATATGATGCCTTGCAATTTATTAATCTAGTACTAAATTCTATTAACATTGCACATGATTGGCACATTAGCACCTTACTTCTAGTAGAGTGATTTTAATGAGGTTGCTATCAGGTTAATCAGGATAATAAGTCTTTGTAAAAGCTGTTTCTACATCTATAAGCACTTGCATTTCTCAGTTTGTCCCACTTAACTAAAATGAAAACACATCAGGGTGTTTTATTGGTCACTAGCCACCATGAACATTTAAATAATTTGCTAGGGACTGACTCAATCTTGCAGTATGGGGAAACTTTCACAATCAATTATTTACTGCAGTTGTCCAGCAAGTGATCTGAAAGTTTAATGTGAGGCTGGACAAGACAGTTGAGCTGATCTAATTGAAAAAAATTCTGATTCCTCCTTCTCCTCTTAGCTTCACAGTCCTGTACAGCTTCTCTGTTGTTCTAGCCCTGCCACTTGTTTAGTCCTTTGATAAACTATGGGACTAAACAAAAATCAACAACATTATGTTACTGATGAGCACCACAGGTAGTGCAAGGGTGATGAACATGGGAGGGAAAGGTGGAATGGGACAGGAAGACTCCCATACCGTGTGGCTATCATATGAAGGCACAATTCTAGTCGCTATCCCAAAGACATTAAAGATTCAAGCAATAGCATCAAGTACAAGAACATTTGAAAGTAACTCCTGAAAAAGGGCTTTGTGATTAAAAGAAAAATGAAACAACTAGAATTGCAGTCCATACCTTCACAATTATTTGTTACCTGTGAAACTGAGCATAAAGATAATATACCTGAACTTGAACATAACCATAAGGGAAGACAGTCTCTCTCCCCCCTACTCTCAATCCACACTGTTCTCCCCCTGCTTCTCCAGTATCCTGGCTCAGATACCCAATTAATTAGTCATTCCTCACTCTTATTTTTGTCAGGTTCAAATAAGTACAGATGTAGTCATTGTGAAAAAGGACAAGCAATACAATCTGAGTTTCAAGAGAAGTTGTTTTTCACATAATTGTTCTGTGAGCAATTTGTCTAATTCATTATGCTTTCCTTCCAACATTTTGCACAGTAGCCAGCAAGAAAAAAACAAAACAAAACAACCAAAACCATAAAACATCTAAACCAACAAGATTTAAAGATTTGCCCGTCTTTTGACATCACATATTTTGGCTGTTTTCTTCATAATTTGAACAGATATATCAGTTTCGTCTTGCTGTCCGTGAGCATTCAAAGATAGCTACTCTAAGGCATATTCATTCAAGGAGGGGATTTCCAAAATGAGAGCAAATCCTTTCTGATTTTGCTCTAAGGACTCTAATGCAGTATCCTAGCCATTTTTTCCTTTCAAATAGTGATTTAAATGACCACTCCACCCTCATCCAGATGCAACTGTCTCAAAAATTACTAGTGTCATAAATGACTTGGAAAACAACCGAGAAGATGAAAAAAAACCAAAAAAACAAACACACACAAAAAACAGAAGGCTATGTTTTCAAAAGATTTTTCAAGCTTGAACTATTCCTTATTTTTGTGATTTCTACATTTATAAAAAAGAATAACTTTTGAATGGAAAAAAACTTCCAGTTTTGCTTTATTTTACTTCCTATGAAAAACTTCATGCCTCTCAGAAATGTAATTTCTGAGCCGCTTTGCCTTTTGCTCCAGTGTCAGGTGTTGAATATATCTAAAGGCTTTTGTATCTCCAAGAGTATATACCAAACTAATTATTTGTGTTTTCTGGGGAAGATCTAGGTACAAATTTACACTGTATTCTTTCACATAGCACAGGATCATAGCATCTCAAAAGCAGCACTGGAAGACAAAACCTTTCTCTTGAGTGCTTGTCTGCATTTCAGGGAACTATCTTTTCTCAAATTCAAAAAATAATCTAACAAAACCATTTCTCACAACACTCAGCAAGATGATGTTAAAACATCCAAAACACTTGCCATACTAGTGGCAAATTTGCTTGCCTGATAACCAAAGAGAATGGAAAGAGAGGGAGAATACAGCTTATCTAAAATAGAGAATGTCATGGTTTAAGCCCACCCAGCTGGCCAGCACCATTCAGCCACTCACTCACTTCTACCCCCTCTGGTGCAACAGGGAGAAAATATAACAAAAGGCTCGAGGATCAAGACAAAGGATGGGGAGGGCACATTCACCAGTTATGGTCATGGGCAAAAGACAGACTTGACTTGGAGAAACAAAATCAATTTAATTTAAACCAAACCACCAATTTACCAACTGAATCAGAATAGCATAGTGATAAACACAAGTGGATCTTATAAACACCTTCTTCCACCCCTCCCTTCTTCTCGGGCCCAGCTCTGCTACTTCCTCTGTTCCATCTGTGCAGAGGGGCAGGGAACAGGGGTTGCAGTCAGTTCCAGTCCATTCCATGTTGTTTCTGCTGCTCCTTCCTCCTCAGGGGAAAACTCCTCACAGTCCTCCTCTGCTGCAATGTTGTGTCCCTCCCATACAGGATAGTCCTCCATAAGCTCCTCCTACCAGAATGAGTCTCTTCCATGGGTCTCAATCTTCCTAGAATTGGACTGCTCTAGCACAGGCTCTGTCAGAGTCATGGCCTCCTTTGTGAGCAGTCCCCTGCTCTGGTGTGGGGTCCTCCACAGGCTGCAGATGAGAATCTTCTCCACTGTTGGTCTTTAAGGGCTGCAAAAGCTCATTCTGCCATATCACCATGGGCTGAAGAGGAATGGCTGCTCTGGCATGCCTCCCCTCATTCTTCCTTACTGACCTTGTTGTCCACATGACCGTGTCCCTCATGTCCCACTCCTCTCCGGTACAAAAGAGCTCCCAAAACAAAAGAACTTGCGTAACAGATTTTTCCCATCTTAAATATGTTGTTGCAGAGGTGCTGAATTACTTGGCCTTGGCCAGAGGTGGGTCCAGCTTGGAGCCAGAGGAGCTTCTTGAAGCTTCTTAGAAGAGTCATGCCATTAGCTCTCTCCCCTACTACCAAGATCCTACCAGACACAAACCCAACACACAGAATCACAGAATCACAGAATCACAGAATTTATATGGTTGGAAAGGACCTCCAGGGTCATCAAGTCCAACCTTCTCCTAGCATCACTCTAACCGCTACACCACTACACCAAATCCTCTCTAACCACTACAAAAGAAAAACATAAGCATCCCTTATTTAGGTGATGGAAAAATTGTACACCTATCTGTACAAGATACCAGTTGTCAGTGGTAGGATAGCCATGAAAAACAGAAGGGGCTCAAAATTCAGTGCGTTTGACATGTTAGTAGAACCTTTAGCAAACCTGGTGCCTGCAAATAGAAGAGATTACAGGAAGAAGGTTACTACATTGCAGAATTTCTATAGATTGAATACTGGACTTCCACTTATTGAAAGAAGATAATTTGTCACTTAATGATAATTCTCAAGATAAGAAAAGCTGGGAAATGCAGACACTGGATTTCACTGTCCATACTGTAACATAGTTGTCTTTTAACATCTAACTGCAACTTGATTCTGTGTTTTGTCAGCATTATGTAATTTGAAAAGTTTACTGGTAAGTCAGAGATAAACTGACTAGAGTTAAGTGTTTGAGTGAATGAGATAATTTGTCTTTTATTTTACCTTACCGTTTTCAATTTTCTGTGCTTTCTACTGGCTCTTCTCTTTTCCTTCCTTTTCCTTTTCCTTTTCCTTTTCCTTTTCCTTTTCCTTTTCCTTTTCCTTTTCCTTTTCCTTTTCCTTTTCCTTTTCCTCTCCCTCTCCCTCTCCCTCTCCCTCTCCCTCTTTCTTCTTTTTTTTTAATCAAGAGAATAAACAAAAGATGAATATTTATCCTATATGAGACTTGGATTATATCAAATTAACATATTTAGTTTTCAAGATGTCTTCACTCACTTTGCTGTAAACCTGAACAGAAGATCTATAGCAACACATACAATTGTGTCAGTGGTGATAATGTCTAACAAGACTGCATGCTGTTGCAAGATTTCACTCAAAAAAGCTAAGCCAATAGAAATGGGACAAGGTTATGGTAGTGCTGCTTTTTGGTTTGCATGACTATACTTCATCTTTAAATCTTTGTAATCTGCGTCTTTAATGCAGATCACATCTTAATCATCTTTAAATCTTTTAAATCTAAAATTTCAGAGTTTCTTATTTGGTGGTAATAAAGGAAATATTTGCTGCATTTCAGTGGCAATGAGTAAAGGCAGCAATTTGTTGATGTTTTTCCAAGTTGATGTTAAAATATCTTGATATATGTTGATATATGAATTCAGTAAGAAAACAAATAATATTAAGTTTCTTATTGAGTTCATATATTACAGCATTTTAGCTAATATTTTGTGTAAAATGTTTTTAAGGAAGTTAACTATATGTATATTTTAAATATATCTGTTCATATTAGTGTTTAGTCATCAGGTGATGCAGAAAGGATTAATGTACATTATGTTCAAGTAGATCACAAAAATTCACATTGAAGTCATATTAGACACTGTTACTAATAGTTGTATTAGAAAAATAATTTGTTAAAATGTAAAGACAAAACCTGCACTCCTCACTTGTTGAGAATTGAATTGAAATCAGAATCTCTGGGCTTTGTTGTGTAGCCGTAAGTGGGTGCTATGTTTCTCCCCTTCCTGGGAGACACAGGAAAACAAGCTCAATAGAGAGTGGAAAGGAAGCTATATGGAAATGAATGGAAAATATTTTAATGTTTTTTTAAACAGCAGAACAGCCAAAGCTTTTGCTCATGTTGACTAATATTTTGTCCACATATGAAGTCTTAGCTCTAATTAACTTTAAAAGGACTTTAAGTTGTTGATTTTTTTCTTGCTTGGATATCTCTTATGCTAACATGGCTGTACAAAGATATTGTCAGCAAATATATTTGCTTTGGTAGAAGGATTTTATCGGTCCTTACTATTATGTCAAGATTTGAGATCTCATTATTTTATTAATACATTTATACAGTGATAACATGAAATAAAACTGTGTTTTGCCAGGGTTTGTTAATATTTGAAAATAAAATTTAAGGAGTAATGTTCTAGAAAGAACAAAGTGACCACATTTTATAGTCCTACTAGCATTACTCAATGCATGTTGAATTATTTGTATGTGACTTTCTGGTCTGTTGATGCCAAATATGTCTGCGGTATAAAACAGGGGAAGGAGGGAAAAGATAAACCGGTCACTTATGTTTTATAATCAAATTCCAGTTCTTTTAGGGTTAGAAACACTTATTTTCCTTGTGGTTTGGACATAATCAGGTTTTTTTCTTTAATTTCAGACCTTTATGCAGCTCCCCTTAATCTTCCCCGGATCAAGTGCTGTATACCATTGTTTATGTGGGTCAGACCAAATGGCTTCATTCTTTCATGAAGAGAATGATTCATAAGACCCTAATTTGTTCTGTGTCTAACAAAAGAGACCTTAACTGTTCCAGTCAAGAACTGAACACTCTTAAAGAAAATTTAGCATGATCTAATAATGATAAATAAAACAAGCCAGGATTTATTAGACATTTTAAGCCAAAATCCTGAAGTCAGAACATCCAGACTGCACCAAGGAAAACCTGTATCATGAAAAGCAGCATAGGACACATGAGAACCTTTTCTTTCCCCATGGATTTTCAGAGTGCAGTTCCATGTACTCTTCAGTGGCAAAGCTCGTTTAAAAGATCACTTCTCTAACACCATTTCCTCATTCCTGCCCCTATGCCAGAATTCATCACTTCTTAAATGTAGCAGTACAACTACTTGTAATGCTGTGCTGTAAAAATGAATTACTGATGTGAGGAACAAACCTTGGAGATTCTTTTATTAAGACAGTTCATTTCAGGGATCTATTCTACATTATGGCCTTCCAAATGTTTCCAGCAGCACAAAAGGGAGGGTGGTGAATGAGAACAAGCAGTGGGGGGTCAAGGTGTGTGCATTTGTGTAGGAAGTGAGGACCTCTTAAATTAGCTTCACTTCCAAAGAAAATATATGTGGAACTACACTCTTAGTCTTCCACCTGCTCTCTTCTTTAATACAACTTCTATTCACATTGTTCTCTGTTCCTCTCTCCAGGGGGGGATTCGCTGCTCAAAGGAAATATCTGGCAGTTGAAAATTCCATTCTCTTCGGCAAAGTGTAATTTCTCAGGTAGGAGGGCTCCACTGAATTCCCAATAACGCTGCACACACTACGAAGAATAGCTGCAACCTCCCATCACAATGTAAGATTTTTAATACACTCTTTCCTTTATTTCAGATGTAGAGAGAAAGGGAAACTAAAGCAAGCATAATCATGACAAATGTATTCTCACACTCTCCACACGGTCAGTACAGCTTATATTGAAAAAAACCTTTTACTTCAGAGGACACAGATTGCTGACAAACTGTAGATAGTGTGAAACAGTAAAATGAAATGACACATTACATGAGCAGTAGCAGCAATCTATAATTTCATGCTAGATCTTACATTTTCCTGAAATAATTCCTGCCCCTTTAACAAAATTTAAGGAATGCAAACTAGTGCAAGTATGAAAACTCAACAGCCTGAGCAAACACTTTGCATACAAAAGTACTAATCAAAGACTTCAGCTTCAGTAGAAAAGTCATAATTGGTTTGCCTTTTTTTCCGAGTGGGACAACTGTTTCACTTAATAAATCATGGAAAACTATGGCCTGTGGTGCCTGGGATTGTTCCTTACCGTGTGAAGGGCTTTGCATTCCCCCTTGTTGAACTTCATGAGGTTCCTGTCAGCCCATTTCTCTAGCCTGTCGAAGTCCCTCTGGGTGGCAATATGACCCTCTGACATATCAATCCCTCCTCCCAGTGTAGTGTCATCTACAAGTTTGTTGATGGTATACACTGTTCCATCACCCAGTTAAGATATTAAACAGGACTGTACCCACTATTGACCCCTGGGGTACACCAATAGCCACTGGTCTCTAACTAGGCTTTGTTCCACTGATCACTACCCTCTGGGCTAGGCTGTTCAGGTAGTTTTCAGTACAAGTCACTGTCTGCTCTTCCAGCCCATACTTCAACAGCTTCTTTATGGGGATCTTATGCAAGGCAATCTCATAGACCTTACTACAGACCAGGTAGACAATATCCACTGCTCTGCCCTCATCTACCAGGACAGCAGTTTCATTGTAGAATATTATCAAGTTGGTCAAGCATGATTTTCCCTGTAGTGAAGCCATACTGACTATTCCAGATACAGCACATAAATTGCAATTTATAGGCAGTGTACTTTGACCCTCTGTGTAAACCGTGTTGTTCTGGGATATCTTAGCTGAAGCAAACTTTCAACATCTTTTTTTAAACAGTGTTTCTCATTATGAGTAGCTATGTATTTTATACCTGTGTTCCAGAACTGGTCAATAACTTTTTTGTGTCTGATCAGCCTGTTAGAAAATTACAGTTTGTTGAAGTCACGTTGCTCGTTGATTTCAGTGAATCCTGTCTGATAAGAAAAGTTACTCTCTTTGTCATCATTTCTTGGCAGCCTGCCTACATGACCATCTTGGAGTCTCTCTAACACAGAGTGACTTCCAAGCTTAGTGTATAGCTGCTTCCCAAGAAGGCTGGTGTGAGGCAGGACTCACGAAATTTCCAAATTCTTTGGATACTTCACATTGCAAGCAGCCAATTCCACAATGCGATGCTGGATGTAAGATTCCTGTCTATTTAAGTGCCCCCTCTTCCCCCTAGTCTGGAGTCTTATTCTCCTAGACATTTTGAAATATCCCATTATTTTATTCTTCTCCATCTGCTCCCCAAGAAAGAAAAGTTAATTAAAAATAATTAGACTGATTTGTCTACTGTCTTATTTTACTTACAGCTTAAAATGCTGTAAGATAGGTATTTTCTATAAGCCTTTCCTCACATGATGGGTTTTGTAAGAATATAATTTTTTTCCTAAAGTTCTTAGAAAACATACAGCCTTTTCACGATATCTTGTGACAATTTCTAAAAATAAACATCAGATATAAATTAGAAATTTAAAAAAAGTTTCCTATAATAAACTTTACACTTTACATTTTTTTTTTATGCATACATCTCAAAAGTTATTTTGAGATAATAATCGTTGATTTTTTTGTTCCCAAATAAGGAAATAAGGATACAGATAACTGACTTGACTAAAGTTGCAGAACAGATTAGTATAAAGTTGAACAGACTAAAGCCTTTCTGTGTAGGGTACTACAGAAATGTAACTACTATAAAGTCATGAAAATAGATTCATTTCATATTCAACAGAAAAGTTAAATACTACCGAAAAAAGATCACATGAAATTGTTCACCTTTGTAATTTTTCTTTTTTTTTTTTTTTCATTAAAGCAAATTAAAAAGAAAGATTAAATTCCTGTGAGATTTGGAACTTCATTTCTGGAAGCTCAGCCAAAATATACAATTCACTTTGAAAGAAATAGAATTTGACTTTTTCTTTCTCTGAAAGTCATTGTTCCTGGTAATAATGATTTCTTACCAGACAGCCAGTTAAAAGATTAATAGAATTAAAAACCTTGTAAAATAAGCCTGTTTTCACTGACAGCTAACTTGTTTTTTTCCCCTTCCTTTTGGAAGACAGTAAACAGAAACAAAGCCTGCAGCAATACAAAGAAAGCTATCACATTAAACAGGGATTAACTTCAGGAGGCTGTGACAGATGTAAAGTGCTTTCCACACATTGCTATGTGATGTTCAACATATGTTGTCAATTAAAAATTGCTTAAGAAATATTTAAGAAGACGAAACTAACATATTCCTAGTTTGTAAGGATATATTGAGCTTATGCATCACTGCTCCTCATTTTGTTTTTCCCAGCTTGCTATAAGATGAGGAGAACCTTATATAACATGACTCTCAGCTAGTTTATGCTTTAAAGTAGCACTTCAATTAATTGCATTGGAAAACAGCATTCATTTCATCTTTTGGTGATGTCTGGATAATTTAGCAGGCAGAGGACTGCTAAACTGGTTAAAATTAGTTTTCTGCAATAAAGAATCATTTACTACATTTGAAAAAATAGGCACCTAATTACATATAAGACAAAACAGGCTTTGGCACATTTTCTACATAGGATTTTCGAATGCCAATTGCTGGGAAATCTTCCTAGTAAACATAAACACAGGCATATGACACAAGCTCCTAGGTTAAATTGCTGTTTTATCATCCTCCATATTTACTACACCTGAATCTTTCTGTGCAAGACATCTGCCATCCTTTTCTAAAATGCTGAGGTTTGTTCCCTATTCAACCCCCCAAATAACCACTAGACACTATTCTCTGTCTTCTCTCTGAAATACAAGTGCCTGTCTACACAACTGTACTGTAAAGCCTCCATTCAAGAAAATAGCAAAATTCTTATTGAACTCTGGTGACTCAAGATCTCTTCACAAAAGATATGCTCCTAATGTTAGAAAATTCCTGAAAGCACCATTGCTGTTCCTAGGACCACAAATAAAGAACCTTTTACCTCTGAGAGAGAGCAGAGGTTTGCTGTTGTATGAAAAATACTGCTTATGGCCGTGGAGAAAGAGGAACTGAATAAATGTGTGGAAGAAATAAACAATAAGTCCACAGAGATTTCACAGTATCTAGCCCATCCCCAATGACTCCTGAAGATATTCCCACAATGAATTAACCTTTCAGTTAAAGTCTGTAGTTCCACTGGTAATAATATTGCTGTCTTGTATCTCCTTTGATGGAATTCTATTTCCAATTGGAAAATTTGACAGTGTTTAAAAATAAATTTACAGTATTTATTTCAAGAATCTTTGTACATCATCACATCATCAGCTGACCAAATGTCAGCTGAACTCCTACTTCCCTTTGAATAAGATATAAAAGTACTTAAGACGTATTCAGAGAACTGTGAACTGTATGCACTGTTAAAATGTGTTGCTGATGTGAGAATTCACACTAAATTGCTGTGGTGATGAATATTTGACTATAAGTTGAACAATTAACTAAGAAAAAATGAAATATACTGAAATATTGGATTATATGTTAATTTAAAGGAACAGTATAGAACATAAATATTTCTGCCTCAGTGAGACGGAAAAAGGAATGGAGGAGGGAATAAGATTGGCTTTCTATATATATAAAACTGGAACTACTAAGTCATTAGCTTTGTTCTTGATCCTTATTCCTTCCATGGTCCTTTTAAAAATAAGTACTATGAAATTATGAGCATAATTTTTTTAAAATGTTACAAATGTATTGATCCTAAGAATGAGTAGCTTATATTGTACAGCCCGATTTAAAATCCAAACTAAAACAAAATATATGCAAAGTGTATTGTCTCTGGTTTTGATCAAAAATAAGATTAAAGTCTGAGAACAACACATCTTTAGAAGTTTATTACTATTTAAATATATCAGACAAATATTTTACTAATGGGAGGAGATTTTGTTTATTTTATATTCTGGGTAAATAACTTCAGTATTTAAAGCCTGATATTGCAAATTGAAGGTTTGTTGGTTGCTTAGATACATCTTTCAGTATTGTTTGGTTAAGTATAAACAATCTGTTCATAAGGAGGATTGAAAACCATATGGGCTTTGAAAATCTCATGGCATGGTAGTTTATTAAAGGGAAGAGATAAGAAAACTTACCAAATTGTATTAAGTATTTTAAACCTTTCTTCTTGTCCACACAGGCCTTGCCTAGAGCATCATTACTAAGAAAGGTTGGCTACTGTGAGATTTATCAGCTATGTGCAGACCTTGAATTGACATTCACACAAAGAAATGGAAAATGCATGAGCTGACCTAATTGTGAACATTGAAGTTACTCCCTTGTTGAAGTAATTCTACTTATGTTTTGATTTTAGTCTTGTGGCCCAATTATTATTTTGTTTTACTTCTTTTTCTTCTTTTTTTTAATCTTTTGAAAGGAAAGTTGGTGTTACCAGATTTGTTACAGATTGCTCCAAACACCTATTTGAAGATTTGCTAAGAAGCATATTAGCATTTGTGTTTGTTTCATGAGTTTATTATCAGGATATTTAGGACAGTTTTGTGCTTAGTTAAAATGTTGACTATCTTCTGAAGGAAAGTGCATATGTGTCTTGTGAATTGATATTCAGCTTTGTGGGAGGCTTTGCAGATCTTGAGAACTAACAGTAACTGGAATAGGTCTGCTGACCTCATCACTGTCTTTATCTAGCAATGCCAATTAATGCTAGCTCTGAATTTGAACCAAATATGCAGCTATTTCTAAATGTCATTGCACCTTTCTGAGGTTTTTGCTAGTCTACAGGAATTTGTTCAGTCATGATGAAATAAAAAATGATGCAATTATCAGTGTCATTAGAATCATTTTAGATGCATCAGACGTGCAACTACTTATGGTTTGTAGCAGTTTTCTCTGGGAGATATCTGTTTATGTCCCCATTTCTAGCACCCACATACCTACAATGTTGATGACCTGATCCCTCCTGTGTTAAAAGTTCAGACTAGAAAGGTGTGGGGCAACACAGTCCTTTAATCATTAATTAACTTATATAGACAAAAATTGTGCAAGCCGCCTTCCTTTTCTACCTATTGATTGGTGGCCAGAGAATTTGTGTGCAGTGATGGTGAACTGTCATGGGTATCAATATTAACTTGTGTTAGTATTAACACTACAGTCCAT
>VZZY01018093.1:1020-21758 GCA_013400335.1 Eurystomus gularis
AAGCGGCTGCCGGTGCGGGCCTGGGAGGACGTGCGGAACGAGAACCGGCTCTTCGCGCTGCTCTGCCGCCTGCCGCGCTTCGGCGTGGGCCGCACCGTCACCCGCAAGTCCTGGCTGTGGGCGCACGACGAGCCCTGCTACTGGGTCATCACGAAGGTGAAGGCCGACTACACGGCCGAGGTGAGCGCCCGCCCGCCCCGCCCAGACCCGGCCCTCGCCGCCCGCTGCTCTCAAACGGTGCTTGTTTTCTTTGCAGAACATGGATCATGGGAGAGCCTGGGGCTACCTGACCTTCAGAGGTAAAAGCGGCTGTTTCCCCGTGATCGGAGAGAGCATCTCGAGATGCCGGAGAGTAACGTGTGCAGGGCAGTGTGAGAGAGCTGCAGAAAACGGCAGGAAAACCACTGCCTTCCTACTTGCAAATTAGTTTTTCTCAGTTTTGCTAACGGGAAAAGAAATTCTCCATGTTTTAGTCTCAAATGCTGGGATCTGGTTTCCCTCAAATGTATTTCTGAGGAATGTTGTGGGAGAGAGTGCAGGCTGGTGGCGAGCAGGGAATTAGATGGGGTGACAGGCTGGTGTGAGACTTTGAAAGCAAGATGCAGAATGAACACATGAGGGTATTCCAGGTAAAATCATCAGTAAAACAGGAGCGATGGCAAGTGAACTTATGTTACTGGGATTTTAAATTAATGCTTGAAGTTGAGTGAGTGAATTTCCCTTTTTAAAGCTACTTTGTATTAGGCCTATGGTTGTCACTTGTTGATTGTGTTTCTGAAACATTTCTTATGTGAAGGTTTTAAAGTTGTCGGGTATTTGGTTGGGTATATGGTTGGACTAGATGATCTTAAAGGTCTTTTCCAACTGAAATGATTCTTTGATTTTTAATGTTAAATTTCCCAGGGAACTTTCATCACCCTAGAGAGAATTTAGTCTTGTTCCTTAGCCAGGGAAACTGAACCAGAGAGAGGTGAAGTGACATTTTAATTGTCAGCCACGGAACCGGAACAACTTGCCTGTAGTCCTTTCTGCCTGTTTCTGTGTTGATTTCCAAGGACAGAAATGGGATCCCGTAGTGTAGCAGGGATGATACAGACAACCTTTGAAAACTTCTGTTACTCAAATTTGTAATGTAATGTAAATGTAAATGTTGTAGCATTTTTTGGTACTAGAGAGTCGACACTTGCTACGTTCCCTGGAGGGAGTTTTGTTGTCAATGGGGTTGTCCACTGGTGTTCCTCATCTTTTCTCAGGCAAAACCGAAGAAGAAGCGAGAGAGATCGACAAAGTCATGTACCATGACTGGCGTATGGTGCCCAAGCATGAGGAGGAAACCTTCAAGAAATTCACCCCAGTCCCAGAGGAGACCATTCGGTACCTTCCATACCCGCCTCTGCTCCGAGCCATGATCCTTGCGCAGTGGCAGAAAGAGGGAAAACCAATCACAGAGGAGCCAATGATTGATCTGGAGAAGATAATGGGTACAAAGAAAAGAGCTGCAGGGACGCCAGTATAAGACTTGTCCTGAGCTTCCCATGTGCTCTCACTCTGTGTTAGAAGGACGTCATCTTGCGGAAGACCCCCATCTCCACCATGGTGGTGTGTACCCTGGTTCCCAAGCTTTCTCCCCAGCCCTGTACAGTCACTTCATCTAAAAAGAAAGATATATTCAGATTTTTTTTCCATAACTTTGGTCTCAGTCAGCAGAGGAACCTTCTTGGTTTCCTGTACGGTTTCTGAGTGCATAGCTCCTGTCATCCCGCTGCAGTTCTTTGGAGCACAGTTTCCTTTACAGACTGAAACTCAGGTTTTTAAGAACATTTTTCAGATCATTTGAGTCCTACATAAATCACAGAACCATGACTGACAACATCGCCTTATTTCACAGAGCTGTGTATCTTACTAAATAAACATTTTCTTTAACGTTTAAACAGCAGCACTGTTCTAAGAAAGCTTTTTTTTTTTTTTTCAGTGTGTGGAGATCATTGTGAGGTCCAAATGCAGAGTCACTGGCTCACCAAATACGGGCACAACATCAGATTCCTCTTAACCACTGCAGAATTGTCTGGGTTACTGATGTTACTATGGCAATGAACTACCCAGGAGGAACACAACTTGACCTCGGATACTAAGCTTATCCAAAGCTGTCCATCTCTTGTTCCCAGAGACAGCTGTCAGGGAGTAGGAGAAATCATTTTCATTTTCGTGATGCGAAGTCTCCAGGATGGACTCTTTCCCAGGGCAGTGGTTGAATCACCAGCCCTGGAGGGGTTTCAAAGCTACGGAGATGTGCTGAGGGACATGGTTTAGCAGTGGACTTGGTAGAGTAGGGTTATGGTTGATCACAATGATCTTAAAGGTCTTTTCCAACCTAAATGATGCCGATTCTTACTGTTTGAAGCCAAATGCAAATTACTGCCTGTTCCAGGGAGCATGTTGTGGTGAAAGCTAGAAAAATGCAACTCCTCAGTGCAGTTCCTGGCATGTCGTTTTTCTCTTGCGGTGGCTGCAGATTCTGCTGCTGTGTCAGGGACGGGTGGAGGGGCGCAAGAGCTATTTCTGGTCTGTAACCCTACAGATCAGCTCCCTGCAGAAGCTCCTATTTAGTTCTTTCATCTGCTATAGTAGGTGGTCAAGAGGTGCTGTTCTATTTCCTGCAGTGTCCTGAAATCACAGCCTGAAGGGAAAGCAAAAACTGGACTCTGCCCTCCCCTGTGTGCCTGGCAGGCCTGGATGGGACAGGGAAACGTGGCCTCAGCCACCAGGCATGAGCAAGCAGACCGACATTGGCTACCATAACTTCCTTGGGGTTCCTCACCAGAGGCTCCTATGGTGTAAGGGGGAAGGTTTTTCTCCGAAGTTAAAAGCTGGTCCTACGACAAAGCGTCAAGGCCAGGAAGAGCCGGGTGCTTGTCCCTCTGTTGTGGGAGGGCACTGCAGGGCGCATGCCAGGGCTGGTCACTGGCTTCAGAACCAATAGGAGCGTCCAGGGGCAGGGAAGTCTCTGGTGTTGCTAAAGGCACAACAGCTTGAGGCTGTGAGAAGTCCTGCTGCAGCTGATGGAAAACAGCTTCTCTGGGCCTCTGGTGCTGGACTCTGCTGGTGCTTTGCTCTGACTGAGGTGCTATTGCACCAGCGCAAAAACCAAGGAGGAGCAAAGTGGGAATGGGAGTGGAGATGTGAGTTAGATGGGCTAAGCAGAACAACCAAATCCTCTGTCCAGCACAGGCAGGAGCTGAACACGCTCCCAGCACAGGCAGTGCCCTCCCTAATGGGGCACAGGCCCACAGAATCTGACCACAGTCAGACAGAGCCAGCTGCTGGTAGCAGGGTCCACCGTGGGAAGGGACTTTTGTAATCAATGACCCACAACCAGGGAGCCCAGCCAGGAGCAAAAGCAGATGGAGGTAACATGCCATAAGGCATAGAATCATACAATGGCTTGGGTGGGAAGGGACTTTTGTAATCATCTAGTCCCAAGTACAAGGGGTCCCTCTAGGAGCAGCTGGAGATAGGCACAGCTACAACACAGCTCATGCAAAGACTGGAGGCTCTGGCTGGTGCTTAAAATGAGGCTCCTGGCCCATGGGTGGGAGCCCAGTTGGGGCTGATCAAGACAATGAAGGCCTGCTGGTGACTCGAGGGCCTTCACACTTGGAGGTGTGGGGCAGTTGTCTTCACACAGAGTCCTGGGCAGCCCAGAAGCCTTGTCCAATTGTGAAGGTCCCCTACGGCAAAGCTGCGCATCCCTGTTTTACCATGTGCTGAATTCAATGCCCAGAACACGCTGGGAGCATTGCCTAGATTCTAAACCTCTGCGTTAACCTCCTGGATCATTTAACAGCATGGCAGGGGCATTGTCTGAAGGATGACGATAGTGAGCCCCTTCCTCAGCCTCCCAGGTTGGTGCTAGACTTGGCTGCCCTTCACCAAGGCCTTTCTCAAATTGCTCCTGGCTGTATGGAAGGGTGCAGCCAAAGGGGTGTGCAACAGGTCCCAGGGTCTGTCCCAGCACCTTATTCTTCAGGTGCTTCTGTGACTGTCGGAGCCTGTTGTACTTCACTCTGGCCCACACAGGCCTGCAGTGCATTAGTCGTGGAGGTGACCCACCTTAGGAACGCCTGCTGAGGGCAGAAGCCACTGCTGGTGTGAGGAGTTGGCTCCCTTGCCTATTATTACCATGTGCAGTCCTTGAATTAATGCAGTTCTACAAAATAAATATGAACATGTCTCAAGTGCTTCTGGGACTAAGAGGAACTCGCTTCCTGCAGTGCTGAACCACGGATGACCCAGCACTGCTATGACCCAGTAAGCAATCCACATCTCCTTTCTTGACACTGTCTTCTCAGGAGACATTTAAAACCCATCTGGACATGTTCCTGTGTGATCTTCTCCTGGTGATCCTGCTCTAGCAGGGGTGTTAGACTAGAGGATTGTCAGGGGACATGCCTGAAATTGGTGATTAAGTCGGCATTGTCTCAAACAAGCCCAGCTGCAAAGGGACAAGAGAAGACAAGGGGAATTAGACAAGATACAGAACAGGCCCTGTGAAGACAGAGTGGTGAGCTGCTTCTTCCCGTTCTTCTCCCCTGGTTCTCCCCCTTGCAAGCAGTCAACATTGGACCTCATCAAGGTAAACTTTCAGTCAACTTGTTGGGAGACTCCATGACTACCAGAGACCCCTGTTGTCCCACCAATCTATCCAAGATGTCCCACCAACTCATTCTGAGGTATCCCTGACTCTATTTGTGAACTTTCTGGAAACTTGGTTAAGACAGTCACTGCCTTGTAGGTGGTACCATGAAAAGTAAAGCTATATAAAGGTGAACCTGCACATTTGCAATGGACCAAAAAGATGACCCAACTCCAAGAAGACCATGCAGGATCCAAGGGTGGTGATACTTGCCTCTTTCCTAATCCCTTTCTCCTTTTCTCTTTCCTCTACTCTCTATTTTTTCCTTGTCAAAATGGGTGCTACCCAGACAACAAATAAGGAGATAATTTTCCTTCACCAAAATACCTGTTATTCACCAATATCCAAAATACCTCTTATTTGCCAAAATACCTTAGCCTAAGTTAGAGTGAAACTGTTAATAAAAGCCAGTGTTTGTACCATTCCTCTGAGTCATCGCTGTGACCCTACCACTGCTGTGGCCCCATCAAGCAGGGACTGCCTTTTCTGGGGATTAGATTCACTTCTCTCATCGTCCATAGACAATGATCTTCAGAGGTCCCTTCCAGCCCCTCACCATTCTGTGATTCTGGGACATTGCTCAATGGTCACCACTTGAGCTGCCATTCCCATCCTTGAAGTGTCCTGCCTTTACTTAAGACTTAAGTGCCCATATAGGAAGAAAATGCCCAGCCCTTGCAAGTGCTGGGGCCTGAGTTGTGGGCCCCAAGTTGGAGTTGACCTGTGGATGAGTCACAACCCAGCAGAACGTTTTGTTTTTCCTATTGGCTTCATGTTCCAGAGGCAGAACCTGGCCCACCTGTGGCTCTGCCCTCACCCAGGTAGTTGTGGTTGGGGTGATGGGTGAGGCCAGGATTATATTAAAAAGAAGCTGATCAGCTGGACATGCTTCCTGTTGGGTGGAGCTTCTATTGCATCTTGCTGAAGGGCCACTGAGGACCCATGTCTGTCTGTTGTGTCCAGCAGGCGATGCTGGCACCACAGTGGGCAGTGGAGGAGCTGGGCCCACAGGAACCTATGGCAGGTCTGTCTCAAGGAAAACTTCCGAGGGGCTGTTGGTGAGTTGAGTGTTGGCCTGTGTGATCAGGCAGCTGATGGCAGCATGGAATGGTGATGGCTGAACCAGCACAACAGCGCTCACAGATGTTAACACATTTATTACATAAAGAACGGGTATGGTTGGTTGATAGTGTCAGGGACAAAGCACGGGAATGTATTCATACAGCGATCTCTTTACAGAATGCCACCTTCAGACCAGAGAGCGGAGTTTACAGGCCTTAAGACACTTTTTAAAATCCTTTTGTAACATACAAGATACTTTACATACATCACAGTGGAGATATGACAGGGAAGTGTGTTGAAGCCAGTCAGATCTCACCTTGCTGCCCAGCAGCCACCAGACACCTGTAGGAGCCAACAGCAGAGGCTGATTCTACTTCTGTAGCTGCCCCTCTTAGGACGTGTGCTTCTCTTGGAGGAAAACATGCACTGAGCTGGAAAGGAACCTGTTGGTAGAGGCCCAAGACTGGTTTCCTTACGTTGCCAGGGCCCAAGTGGGTGACAGAAGAGTGAGTGCTGTCACTGCAACTGCTAAAACCAGATACAGAACAAACAGTGAGTGGTAAAAACATTCCAATTCTATATTTTCCTATGAAGAGTTGATAGACCTAAGGAACCAAGGAACTGGGCCTACTACGGCTTTTTTTTTTAACCTCCAATTAGCCCAAATTGTGAAGTTTACCTGGCCTTAACTAATGAGCTGTTACATGTCTGGGGAATCTGTGGACTAAATGTTGATCTTCTTACTCGCTTTAATGCACTCTGTGTTGTGATGCAAAGAGCTCTTCCTAGCAGAAAGCACTTTGGGGAAGTGATTGAGAAGCCCGGCACAGTAAACAGTGCCTGGTAAAATGTCCCTGGTGAAAGGTCCCCCTGCATGCAGGTGGCAAATCCGAGCATCCCTTAGCTGGGCACCTTGGGGGTGGCCTTGCCTGTGGCAAAAAGCACAGGACACAGCTAGAAGCTTCCCAGAAGATGGAAGCTTCCCCCAGCTGTCCTCATACCACCACGTGGTCATCCCTGTGAACCCTGGAGTGCTGCACAGCTCACAGAAAAAACAAGATGGCCACCAAGAACTTTCAACTTCATCACTAACAACTGCTACTCGCTCTAGTCCTGCACATCCATGAGTGAATGTTCAAAGGAACAAGAATTTGTTCTTGTGGAGACAGGACCATTTCCACTGCCAGAAAGAGAGGACAAACTATTGCCTCTACATCTGGAGCTGCTGTGTTCTGCACCTGGAGCTGAAAGCTGCTCTCCCTGGCCCCAGTTTTTTGCTGCTTCTCGTGCAAGAAGGATGCACATTTGCCATCCCCCAGCATTGCCTACACAAGGAGGGCTGTCAGAATTTCTCTTTGGGGGCTGTTAATTCTTTTTCGGAGTCAGAAATTTCCAGCTTTTCAAGTTACTTAGTAATGAAATCTGTGCTGGCAATGTTGGGTGAAAGAGGTTGAAAGATCTGGCCCCAATTCCTTTTCCTGTGTAACCTCAGGAGAGCCACAGCTGTTCTATACCTTGACTGCACCTATGCAGTCTTTCCTAACCAAAAGCCACAGTGGGAAGGAAAGCAGCCCTCTTGTTCCAGCAGTTCCCAGGATGGGGACACGTCCTTAGGAGTCAAGGGGATCTCAATGTGTTAATGCAGAACTCACAGCAGACCAACATCCTCTGCCCCCACCTGTGTTTTAGAAGCCAACAAATGCCACGCAGAGATAGCTTTCTCCTTCACCTTTCATTCTCAACTATTTTCTGCCTGGCATTTTTGGAAGGGGGAGTTTAAAGTATTGCTGCCTTTCTCTGCTCTTAAAAAAAAGCAAAGTTCCAGTACCTTTTGCTATCACAGTTTCCAAAGTCCCTGTGGCCTCCACAATCAGACACCCATCTCCCAGCTGAGGCCACTAAACACTCCTCTCTGGACACACACAGTCACCCAGCATGTGGGTGCTGAGACAACAGCAGCAGCAGAGGAGGGAGACTTTCCATCTGCAAGTACAGAGGATGTGTTCCCCACAGTAATGGCACCACTGCCTTCTTCAGCCAAACAACAGGAGTGCTGCCCCAAACCCTGACACTCCTTTCTATTGAGGGCTCCTTGGACCTGCTCTCAGTCTGTGGGACAGTATTCTGTGCTTAAGGGTGGATAAGGTGGAGAGTCCACTGGTGAACTAGAGAAGACTTCTGCTAGGGTGCTGTAGAAGTGATTCACCATCACTGCTTTGGCGGGGGATGCCAAGGGGACATACTTCTTCTCATGCAGGTGGGAGTGAGGCAACCTGCCAGAGAACCTGAGCCACTGCGCATCCAGCTGCCAGCTTCCAAGTGCTGGGCAAAGGCTTTGCACGGTTCTAGCGCCAAGCTTCACTTCATCAATGCACTGCCATGTCTCTCCTTGTAGATGCCAGCTCCAGAGCAGAACAATAATCTAATCACGCAGAAAGCGCAGAGGCCCAAGATGAAAGCTGCAAGTTTAGAGGTTAGAAGTGGGTCACAGTCCAAGGCAGGAGCCGTTGCAGTTGTCTGGGGTCGTTTTCCAGCAGCAGGTATAATGCAGGCGTTCTGTATGTACATCTTGGCATTCAGGTGGGAGGAGGGACACATATTGGTGGGAAAGGAGAGGTTCTCACTCAGGGATATATGACACCTGCCACACAATAATGTGGCTCCTTTCAGCCTTGGAAAGTACTGGCTTCACCTGGGTGGTGTCTCCTGCATTCTCCTCTGTCTCATCATCTTCTCCATCCCCTGAAGAGAGAAAATAGAGAGTAAAAAAAGGCAAGAAAAAAATTCCAAATTGTACTGCTCTTGAATACTTCCAAAGAGGCTAAATCCCTGCCATGGTCTTGGCAGTCTGAAAACATGACAGGATGAGCGGAGACCTTCCTTTCTGCCTGGAGAACATTTATAGTAACACGGTGCTTTTCCAAAGCAGGACAATATGGATGGAAAAAACATCTTCAGCAGTAAGGAAAATCACCATTCCTTTCAGAGAAGACCAGTGTTTACAACATAGGATGCACCTGAGCGGCACAGGTCGCCGCAGTGAGGCAGCGATGTTTGGAGCCAGTGGCACAGATGGTTTCATTGTCTCCAGGGCCCTTGACACAGACCACGTGGCACTACGGGCACAGGCAGGAGTGGAAAATGCTTGGCCCTTGCAGTCAGAGGCAGAAGAAAAAGAGAGCAGTGCTTTTCAGATTTCTGTCCCCACAGTGGTGATCCCTCTCTCCACGACCATAGCCCTGCACCCCATCTCATTCCAGATGCCTTCCATCACAGGCACTCACCGATCCGGAAATCGATGTACCCTTCTCCTCCACTCAGCACCAGGACGTTCTTCAGCTTCTGCACCTCAGTCTCCGTGGCCGCTGTGCTGGGGTTCTCTGAAGGGCTGTCCAACACACTCCCGTTGAGTGTTGCTAGGACGTTGCCTGGGAAAGGACAGAGGTGCTGTCAGTGCCTCTGCTCAACCCCCATGCAGTTAACAAACACACAGACACACACAGCTGGGTAGGCCATTTCTTTCTGCTGGTGAAATCTGGAAGCCACTGCAATTTAAGCCACTGATGTCTGAGCCACAGTGATCTGCAAGAACTGGAAATTGCATGGACAGCCATCTGCTGCAGGTCAGCTCAAGCTCCTGCTGCAGAATGGATGGTGGGTCAAGACCCTCATGACGAAGGGCTGTGCTCATCCTTACCAGGCACAGAGACAAAGAATTTGACAGCATCACGGTGGCCATGGAAACAGAGCTGTGCCTGAGCCATGGAGCAGTAGGGAATGAAACTGCTGGCAGATTTGTCACTGTTGTCATCACCGTACACGTGGATGACTCCGCCAGAGCGGCTGCCCTCTCCAGAGGTTGGCGAGGTCTTGTTGGCTGTGGACAGGGAGGAGAAATATTGTTAGTGATGGCTTTGAGTGCCATTTACAGAAGGGACTCAATCAAAGAGAAAGCTCATGAGCCATGAAGGAAAACCTTTAAAGACACAGGTCTCTTTAAAGGTTTTGTGTAAAGGATGTGACAGAGGAGACCACACTAGACTCTACAGTCCCTCTCTTAGGCTGGTAACACTCCACTCATGATAATAAACTGCATTTTCTCATCAAATCTAGTATTTGTCTACTAATGAGGCCCACATCTCTGGAGGTGCTCGGCAAGAGAGGCAAGTTATACAAAGATTTCTGAGGTGTCCCAGTGAAGTCTCTTTACTAGTAGGAATCCTGTCCAGCCTTCAAAAATGACCTACAGTCCTAGGATCAACCTTGGTCTTTCATACCTGGTGGGGTATCCGAAGGTGTCCACTCTACCATTAAGACATTAAGGGCACCTAGAGGAGAATCACTGCTATCTTCTGGATGGCAAAGTTGCTTAGTTTCCAAGTCAAGTCCTTTGCCTCTGCCAAGCTGTGAGCACACAGGCTGCTGGAAGCAGTCTCTGGGTCTGGTGAAGGCCTCTCAGCCCAGTAAATGCCACAGCAGTGAAGCGAGGTCCTTCCTTAGTCCTGGTTTAGCTGTGACACCGGAAGATCGGCTGCTCAAGCAATATACATCTGAAAGATGTTCACCATCCACAGGTTCCAAGAGGGGCTCAGGGGCCAGTATCTTCCATGTCCAGGCTCTAAGAATGTGAATGCTTCCACTCCCCAGGGAGCAGAGACCAGTGCTCAGAACTTGGGATGAGAATCCCCTCCTTCCGCATGCACTCACATCAGTAAAACAGAACCAGCACTAAAATCAGAAGGCTTTCACTTCCTGTGAGAGAACCGAATTGCTTGCTTAATTATCTGTAGTTCTGTATTTTGGCTTGGGCTGGATTTCAATTATTGTGTGATAAAAGAGACTTTTATCTATCAGGCTCAAGCCAGGATGGTGAGACAAGTCCAAATGTTTTGATGGAAGAATGAGAATCAGTGTGTACAGGGGGAAGATCCCCAAGATGAAGGCTCTCTGCACCTCTGCGCTTTGGTTTGCTGTGATGTGGATGAGCTCATCTGGCTGACACACAGGGCTGGTACTAGGACTTCTTCTTGCTCAGTATCTGGCTTCCTACTGCAACCAATATCAAATGGTTTAAAAGGAGGATACATGTTGATAATGGTTCTGGGCAGAAATGTCTTACAACGTGTGGTGGGTTAACCTTGGCTGAGCACCAGGTGCCCACCAAGCCGCTCTATCACCCCCCTTTTTCCCCTCTCCCTCTTCAGCAGAGCAAAAAAAGGAGAGGAAAATAAGATGAGAAACAAAAGCAGTTTAATAACAATAGAAGCAAAGCCAAACAAATCCGCGTGCGGAAGCAAAGGAAAACAAAGATTTATTCTCTGTTTCCCATCAGCAGGTGATGTCTGGCCCCTCCCTGGGAAGCAGGGCTCCAAGACACGTAGCGGTTGCTCTGGAGGACAACGGAACGGCCCCCATCTCCTCCTCCTTCTCCCTGGCTTTATAGCTGAGCTGATGTCATATGGTTTGGAATATCCCTTTGGCCAGTTCAGGTCAGCTGTCCTGGTTGTGTCCCCTCCCAGGATCTTGCCCACCCCATCCCACTGGGGGGAATGTTGGGAAGAGCCCTGGTGCTGTGCGAGCCCTGCTCAGCAGCAGTCACAACACAGGGGTGTTATGAGCACCCTTCTCACTCCCAGCACAAACCCCTGCACCATGAGGGCTGCTGTGGGGAAAACCAGCTCAGCCAGACCCAGTACACAATGAGAACAAAATCCTCCTTTCTGACCCTGGAAAGGCTGAGGTAAGCATAAATTTGAACTCAGACACTGCCTTAACTGGCACAAACCCAAACAATTCCTCATGTTTATCAAAGTGTCCTGTGGTTAAAAGTCTTGGTTGGTTACGTAGAGCTGGCAGGTGCCACAGTACCACTGGCCTGGAACTGATGAGAGAAGCATCCTTGGAATACCAAGGATGGCCAAGGAAGACCTTGGAAGAACAGTCTATTCCTGCTTCCTGGAACTCTCCGACTGAATGAACCTTACAGTCCCCATCTTAAACCTGGGCTGCCACAAGAAGGGAACTACTGATGAAGAATAAAGTACTATAAACACAAACAACCCAGAGGGATAGCTGATGAGATGGATGGAAATGTCTTCATAACCATGGGAAATGAGAATATTTACATTACTGTCTCTGGTTGCTTTTCTTAGATGCAAGTTAAAATGAAAGAGTGATGAGGAAAAATGAATGCAGAGAGCTGAATGGTAGGATGGAAGGGTGGGAGAGTGGCTGCAAAGGTAAATGGGTGCAAAAGAAGTGAAAGCTGAAGGAAGGAGGCAATGGACTTACCCCGGAGCCCAAGGAGTTGGCCTCGGTGGAGGACTACAGCTAGGCACAGGCAAGGAGTGGGAAAACAGAGGGGCACAGGAAGAGAACAGAGAGGATGCAAGAGAAGAAAAAGGTGATTACTGGGAGAAAATTCAGGGAGCAACAAAAAATGTATAAAAGCTAAAGAAACCACAACAGGAGCTACAGGCTCAGGTCAGTTTATACCAACACTATTCTTGCTATTTTGCTCTTATAAGAACAAATCTGAGAAGGGAGAGGGACTGTGGTCACGAGGATCCATTGCTAAGGTTTAGAGTGAGACCTCTTGCTGATTGCATTTTTACAGAAGCACCAGAAGATAATGCAACAGGTTTACAGCAGGGGACAAGCTTAAGTCAGAATTAGGACAACAGCCCCAGGAAAGAATGGGCTTTAAACCAGGGATTCAGAAATGAGACCGAGATTGCAATGCACAACGACAACTTTGTCACTGGCTTCCTGGTGTCAGCTCTGGGCATATCCAGCCCCGCTAGCCTTAGAGGAGACCATCTCAGACCTGACTTCCAGCAGGATTATAACAGCTTTACTCCTCTTATGTAAGAGCCATTTTGCTTCTCACATTTCCTGCTAGCAGTGGTGAGAAAATGTTAATTTGGCTGCTTTCTCTTGAAAGCAAATGCAATCAGTCTCAAATCCTGCTCCCCTACTATAATCTGGAACAGACCTGCAAAATTAGACGCTGACTGGCAGGTACAGACCAGGATTACTAAGATCTTCAGCTAAACCTCCAGCTCCAGAGACACACCTATTTACTACTCCTGGGTCTCCTCACCAGGTTGGATTTCGTGTAGGATACTGATTTCTACTTGACTGATAAAGCTGAGCCCTAATTTGAGTAAATGAAGCTTTTCTAAGGTCAGTTTCTTGGAAAATAGTGTTAGGAAAATGTTTAGATGTCTATGCCAAAACAAAATTTCCAGGTAGATCTTCCTGGTGGCTTCTTGTCTCATGGCCTCCTTTTGGAGGCTCACTACAATTCCCAAAACGGTTTCTCCTGCTTTCCAGCAGCTACAGAATCAATTCACATCAGTCTGCTCTGTCAAGGACATGCTCAAAAAAGAAGACTGTATGGATGGTAGAGATCTCATTGGTGCCCAAAGAAGGAAATGGCTCCAAATGCACTGAAAGGGACAGTAACAAATACCTACTTGATTTGAAACAGGTTAAATCCATTCAACTGAATGCTTAATTCCTTAATAAGGAAGAGTTAAACCAAGTTCAGGGTGGCTTATACTCAGGGCTCTGTGAACACTGCTAGGGATCAAAAGTGTGTCAGGTTCAGAGTAAAACCGCCCAGAAAGGATGAACCTGACTGAGCCATCCACCACACTGCACAAGTAACATGTGAAAGTGTTCCTCTTCCAGGGCTGGGACACAGAGGTATCTCCAATAAATGTCACTTACTCTCAGTCAGTGGAATGGAGATGACAACACCGTTCCCCGTCCCTACCCAGAGGCGGTTGCCAGCAATAAGCAGGGCTGTGATCCGCACGAACGAGAAGCCCAGCTTTCCAGTGCCTAGTAAGAGTGCAGAAGAATTGGAGAGTCAATTATCACTTTGGACAAGGTCTGCTACTGAATTTTGATTTCTCTCTGACCTCAGTAAGCAACAGACCAGTTCCTGACAGTCCCTCACCTAGCATCTTGCTGACGTAAGGCTCAATGTCGACGTCCTGCAGATGTTGATGGCTGTGAGCATGGTAAAGCCTCAGGGTGGAGTCCAGGCGGATAGAAACCCAGACGCCATCTCCAATCCATGCCAGCTGTCGCACCTGACTCTCCCGCCGAGGGTGGGCATCAAAGGATTTCTGAAACGCCAAACAGGTGAACCAATGTGAGTTCACAAAAGGTCTGCAATTATCTACACGTATACTCCAAGTGGGATCACTGGGGCTTGCTAACTGTGCTCCTCCTTGGTGCTACAATGCCTATAGATGGGGAAGCCTTTGGCCATATATAAAAGGTAGCTGTGAAGCACAGAGGTACATTTGTACAGTGTGTGGCCTGAGAGGCTCACTAGTAAAGGCAAAGGAAGTGCTCAGTTTAGACCTGTCTAAAGATTTAAGCTCTGCAAAGGAAGAAAGTAATAAATACTACCCTGGCAGACTGGGTCATAACATGACCCAGGTTGGCATTTTGGGTCCTACAGTCAGCAATGACCATACAAAGGTTCTGCATTTCCATACAGTGCAGCAGGAAACAGCTGTAAAAATAAATCAAACACAAGCACATGCACACACATACACACATTTGGTCTCTTACCTCAATCTGCATTGTCTTGGGTTGGATAACATGGATTTTATTCTTGTAGCCACACCAGACTCTATCATACACAACAGCCATGCAGCGGATGGAATGGTGAGTGTGACCAAGGTCCATTAGGTGGTAATTACTGAGATCCCACTGACCATCTAAGGTGAAAAAAAGCGTGGAAAGATTTATCTCAACAGACACATTACTACTTTTCCATGTACATCTAGATACACAGGCTTAGCCAATACTCAAACGCTCATTTTGGTCATGTCTGTGAACTTCCCATGAATCCACAATACTACTTCAAGCACAGCCTTACAGTTAGGAAATACCTGACAATAAAGTTTGGTTTGGTGGGCTGAAAGCTCTCCAAATCCGGCTAATCTAAACATCCTTTTATTGTCATGAATTAAACAGGCATCTTTAACAAGTACCACAGAAACACAGGGGAGAAGACAGCCTAACAAGACTATGCAGAAATGGACCATACAGTCCTTGTGGAGAGGCTTCCTCCTGTCACAAATGGACAACACAATTTCCCCAAAGTGTCAAATCCAGGACAAGGAACCAACCTCTGTTCTCTCACGCTGATATTCTAACTAACCAGGCAGATACTGTGTCCTTCATGGACAGGTGGCCTCTGTGCTATTTTATATTTCTTATGGGAATAATTTTTCTTTCCTTCTCCACCCAGAATAGCATTTAAACCACCACTGCACTTTCAGCCGAGTTTGGTTTTCTCTTATCACATTCATTCTTACCTTCTCCTCGGTGGAATATGGCAAGTGTTCCATCTGCCAGAGCAACAAGGACCCTCCCTTTCACATGCCTGAAATCACAGAAAAGTAAATACTAACAAAAGTCTGTAGAAGTAAGGGACTAACAAATACTTTCTGACATTTTAATGTTCTCTCTACAATTCCCACTTAGTTTAGCACTTGGAGGAACTCCTGCAATGGCGAAGGGTCATACCTCTTACCTTCATGGTAGTAAGATCATCCATTTCTGTTGAGGTTAACTTCTTCTTCACACTACAAACTTCATCAATTTCAACAAATTCTACCTAATTTACATCCCAGTGAAATCTGGCCTTTTTTCTTCCCCATTTATTTCCTCCTGATGCTGCTAATCTCATTTAGTAGTTTATTCACTGAATTGGGTCAGGTCTGCAGTTGAGCAGGAAAATGGCTTTAGTACGAGGCTTTCCAGTAACAAACACCCTGGGAAACTCTCCTCAGAAAACAATGCACTTAGAAGAGCAAAGAAGAAGATGACTGACAAAGAGATGCTACCCCCATCTAAAATATCACCGAGGCACTGAACCTTCTTCTTCAGCATCTGTTGGCATGCACACTTACACTAGACTCAGCACAGAGTCCTTCAGCTTTATCGAATGCAGACACTTCTTCCAGTTGGATACAGCCGAGTGCACATAAAGCCTGTGAGAAAGGACAAATTGGGGAGGGTTAGAAGAAGGCCCCCCATCTTCAGCCTAACTAGGCTTGAGTCTTCTGGTAGGAAAGGTGGAGGTTAGATAAGAAAGGGAGGTTAAATCTCTGCCTATGATGAGCTGAGGGCTCAGAAGATCCATGAGCAATGAAAACCTACTCCAGAAACAAGAAGTGAACTAAAGCTGTGTGAACCTGAGAAGCAGAGCCCAGGCAGCAGAAGTGACAGATCTGCCAGCCCAAGGGGAACCTACCAGCCGTTCTGTGCTCCCAGCCACATGGTGGGGGAAGCACTGGTGCAAGTCCCAGCAGCATCCCCATTCAACTCCTGATCTGGCAGTGCTGTGCTTGACTCTGTCTTCAGCTGCCCATTCTCCCTGAGGATGCAAAAGAACATTGTTAGAGGCTGTAGTAGCAGCAATGCACAGAATGCCCTCCCACACACAGCCTGGCATTCACAAGCAGATAAGGGCCCCATATACACAATTCATTCCTTCTCTTCAGTGTTTTTAATTGCTTGACTCCTAAATCTGCAATTTGCAAAACTTCCTTCTTCCTCACCAATACAAATCTATAGCACTTGAGTGAGTGTTTGGCAGTGTTATTATAGAGACAATATTTTCTCTGTTCATTTCCAACTTCAACAGAAACAACATAGAAAAAGTCGGTTACTTAGGAACAATTTCCACCCATGACTTTCACCCTGCTCCTCAGGCCATCACATCAGACTCATTTGTCTTAAGAATTTTTGAGTGGTGAATGTGCTTTCTTCATTATCTTTACAGCACCCTAAAGGTACTAGCAGAATAAATCAATCATCAGTTTTACACATGAATCAATAAGCTCCTTCAGTAAGAACATGAATTATACATGTACTTTGAAAGATCCGTCTTAACAGCAGGTCTAAATTCATACTGAGAGATCAAATATCTGCAGTGAAACAGCTGGCACAGTCTGCTGCAGGCTGAACCATGTTTACTTTCACGTCATTTCATTTCTCTCCCTACCATCCCATCTGTAATTTGGGCACAAAACTGAAAAAGGTTTGACACTTTATTAGAACATCAGGCTGGTTCTCAGATCAAAAAAACTTATGAAAACAGAGCTGATAAATGACTGAGCTGGCCCTTTGGCCCCAGACTGCCTACCCATTCTGCCTCAGAGGTGCCTGTGCAGGGACCGGATCTGTAAACACATGCTCCGTGAGGGGCCCTGGCCGGGCCTGAGCAGGCTCTGCCTCACTTGCACCATTCTCTGGTACCTCCATAGCTTCTGTTGCCTCCTCAGTAGACTGGGACTGGTTGATCTTCCCATTGCAGACAGCAGCCACCTCACCTACAAGACAAAGAAAAGTGTGAGATATACTAGAGAATAAGCTGGTAAGACCTAACAGAAATGAGGCTGTCCATTTTTTCATTTATCTTTCCTTGCCAAATTCAATCAAGCCCCAAGCCTGCACCACAGAATGCAGCTCAGCCAGTATTACGGAATTGCCTAGGTTGGAAAAGAACTCTAAGATCGTCTGTGATTTACTGCTTGGATGGGGAACGGAGGCCGTTTTAAAGTGGGGCAAAATCTGTGAGTAGCAAAACATCAGAAGTTCTCTGGGGCTGCCCACTGCAGTATGGAGTCAGCAAGGGTATCATTATGGTTTTGATATGGGCTTAACTGGCTTCGTAAGCAGCCATGGTTCAGAGGCAAAAGCAATAACAGAAGCAACTGTAGCAGGGCAAGCACATCACCTGTCCAAAATACTCTGCTCTGTGACCCCTGCAACCAGGCTGCAGGATGTGGGCCACGCAAAGGGAAAAGGAGGGCTCTAAAGAGAAATGTACCAAAGCAGCCTTTGGTCTTTCTGTACCAAATTAAGAAGCTTCTTGAGGCCTCTGAGGTAATTAACTTCAGGTCAGGAAGATGCAGCTGTGAGAACAGAAGCTCGTACGGGCCTAGCTATAATTGGACTGCCATTAAGTTTTATGCCCCCAAACTCACTCTGTCCCTTGTCCAGCACAGGTGTGTCACCTCGCGAAGAACAGTTGCTTCGTGGCACGTTGCAGCGGGTTGCACAGCCCACCAGAGTGATTCCTGCCAAGACACCATCTGTTCCAGAAGACTCTTCAGGATTTAAATCCCTCTCCAGAAAGATCTCGCCTGGAGGATAATCACTCTCACTGGCCGCTGAAGGGCAAAGAACAGATTCTCCCATAAATCTAGCTGTCACTGCTGACTAAAATGTAGCATTACTCCTAAGGTAACCATAAGGGTGGAAGATGCTGAGCCTCAGGGTTCACTGCCCCAGGGAGGTATCACAGCATCAGTCAACATCATGGTGAATCCCCTCATCCCTTGCATCAACATCCAGGACAGCTACAGAGCCCTCCCTAACCTGGGCGAGACTCAATCCTGCTCCCAAGAACCATCCTTTACATGCCAAAGGAACCACTCACTGAATGTTCAACAGTAAGGGTTCTCCACAGAAAAATCCTACAAAAAGGCAAGATCTAAGTTACGGTTTTGAGAGACAATTAACAGAATGCAGCAGGGTCCAAGGGTTAGTTCTGAAGCAAGGATGCTACATCTGCCACTCCTCAGTGGAGCAGGTGATCCTGTGCAGATCACAGCCAGTGCCTGGGCCCCACTCACCAGGGATGCTGGAGATACAGAGCACATGAGCATTGCAGACAGTGAACTGGTCCACCACTGTGCCAGGCTGATTGGCATCAATAATTACAACTTTACTTGTTGACAGCGTACTGGTGAGGATCCAGACACGACTGGACGTGGCATCCATTTCATGGAGCTCCTTTGCCTTCAAGAGAGCAAACACATGGGCAGAATCAGTGCTCCTCTCAGATCACACTGAGCACATCAGCGCTTGCCAACATGTACACGTGCCAAGACCACAATGCCAGCTGCAAAGAGCCATGTGTCTTCCTAGCTGATGCAAATAAGCAATATGAGATATGTAAATTTTGTTCACATTGCTGTGCTAGTATCTGGAACACTCATCAAATAGCTTATCTGGCTCCTTAGGACAAGAGGAATTTGGCTTCAATTTCTCTTCTGAGATGTCTGACTAGTGTATTGCTGAACATTCACTTTAGGTTTAGGTTTAGACAGAATACAATGGAGCTGTGTTGCACTCAACCAAGCTTAAGCAAGCTAATGTCAGAAGACTAGAGAGCAGCACTGTAAGACAGCTGTGGAAAACACCTCACAAAACAGAGAGAATAAAACGTGTTATTATCTGTGAACTACAGCTTCGTTCTTAAAAAAACCCAAACACTTGTGATAGAATCATAGAACAGTTTGGGTTGGAAGGGACCTTTAAAGCTCATCTAGTTCAACCTCCTTTCAGTGAGCAGGGCCATCTGCAACTGGAGCAAGTTGCTCAGAGCCCTGGCCAACATCACCTGGAATGGTTCCAGGGATGCGGCATCGACTACCTCTCTGGGCAACGTGGGCCAGGATTGCCACCCTCAGCACAAAACATTTCTTCCTTCTCTCTAGTCTACATCTCCCTCTTTTTAGTTTAAAATCATCACCCTTTGTCCTGACCCAACAGGCCCTGCTAAAAAGTCTGTCCCCAACTTTCTTAAAAGCCCCCTTGAAGTACTTGAAAGGCCACAAGAAGGTCTTCCCAGAGCCTTCTCTTCTCCAGGCTGAACAACCCCAACTCTCTCAGCCTGGCCTCACACCAGAGAGGTTCCACCCTTGCATCACCTTTGTGGCCTCTTCTGGCCCCACTCCACCAGGTCCATGCCTCTCCTGTGCTGAGGACTCCAGAGCTGCCCCAGCGCTGCAGGGGGGTCTCCCCAGAGCGGAGCAGAGGGGCAGGATCCCCTCCCTGCCCTGCTGCCCACGCTGCTGGGGATGCAGCCCAGAAGGACATTGGTTTCTGGGCTGCAAGCGCACATTGCTGGCTCATGTCCAGCTTCTCACCCCCAGCACCCCCAAGTCCTTCTTCATAGGGCTGCTCTCCATCCCTTCATTCCCAACCCATGGGCAGGACCTTGCACTTGGCCTTGTTGAACCTCATGAGGTTCACAGAGGCCCACTTAAAATCATAAAATGTATTGGGTTGGAAGGGACCTCTAAAGGTTACCTTGTCCAACCCCCCCTGCAGTCAGCAGGGCCATCTCTAACTAGGTCAGGTTGCTCAGAGCCCCATCAAGCCTGACCTTGAACGTCTCCAGGGATGGGGCCTCCACCACCTCCCTGGGCAACTTGTTCCAGTGTTCCACCGCCAGCTGTGGTGGTTTAGTCACTGCTGGGACCTGAACCAGATGGCCACTGCCACTGCCCCCCCACCCCTCGGATGGAAAAAAAGTCAGGCAGGACTTGCCCTCGGTGAAGCCATGCGTGCACCTCACTGTCCTCCACATGCCTTAGCATAGTTTCCGGAAGGATCTGTTCCATGATCTTCCCAGGTACAGAGGTGAGACTGACAGGTCAGTAGGTCCCATGGTACTCCTTTCTACCCTTCTTAAAAATGGGTGCAATGTGTCCCTTCTTCAAGTCACCAGCGACTTCACCTGTCTGCCAGGACTTCTCAAATATCACAGAGAGTAGCTTGGCAACTACACCAGCCAATTCCCTCAGGATTCTGGGATGCATCGCATCAGGTTCCATATGAATGTTCAGGTTCCTCAGGTGGTCACAAATGTGACCTTGTCTTACAGTAGGAGGGACTTTGCTCCCCCTATCTCCCTCTTTCAGTCTATCTACTCAAAAGGTGTGGGGAAGAGAGGTTGCCAGTGAATGCCAAGGCAAAGAAGTTGAGTAACTCAGCATTCTCCTCATCCATTGTTACCAGTTTGCCGGTCATGTTCATTGGGCAGGTTATGTGTTCTTTCACCTTCCTTTTCTGGCTGACACCTGTAGAAGACCTTCTTGCTGTTCTTTGCATCCCTTGCTCCAGCAATACCTTGGCCCTCCTGACCCCATCCCTA
>VZZY01018094.1:0-14676 GCA_013400335.1 Eurystomus gularis
TTCCCTCCCAACATCTTAGAAACCTCTTCAATAACTGCGATAAACTTTTCTCTTGTTCCTAAACCTGCAAGATTTCCACAAAGGTAGATTATTCAGGCCATAAGGAATGTTGTCAAAGAGCCCTTGATTGTGGCCTTAGTAGATAAGACATGATTCTATCAGCACTGACAGATGTTCTTTCCTCTCAGGAAATGGCCACCAAGGATGAAAGTTGCTACCTGCATATAAATAAGATCAATTTGCATTTGAAGCCCTATATCCATTCCCCAGAATCTCCATCACTAACAAAAATCAGGCCTGTACTTCATTTACAGTATCATCAGCCCAAGGAGAACACAGTTTTCCAGCTGTATTGACCTGCCTCCAAGGACTATCATTGGGTATGGAGTATTAAGGTCACTTCCATACATACATACAGCATTCTAAACATTGGGCTCACCTTCTCCTGCTGTCAAGTCTGAGAGATATTTTTGTTAAGAAGAAAATAAATGTTAAAAAAAACCCTGAACAACCAACTTTGATGTGTACCTGGAAGCTTATACAAAAGTAATTATTGTGTATATAACCATGCTATTCATGAAACTAACATTAAGACTAATAAAGGGATTAATATGAATATCCTTTCCAATCCATGTATAAATACAATTGTAGTGTGAATCAAACATACATGTAACTTAGCATAAGTTATAATTCATCTAATAAATTGATCTGCAGTTCAGCAAAATAGTGTGTATACTGTGTAAAATGTCCTAGGGCAAAGTGACATGGCAGATTAACAGCACAAAACAAGGGGGAGTAAAACTTGTACTACACAGAGTAGAGTATTTTTCAATCCATCTAATGTTCCTGAACCTGATGAGAGATGGTGGTCAGGTGCAGTACAACACGCTTTCTTGGATCTAAAACAAAGGATATTCAACTTCAGCACATAACAATGGTCAAACTCCTCTTCCCCAGGGCTAATTCAAGACTTGCAATAAACACAAATATACTTTAAAACCTTGCATTTAAAATATTGCACTTAATTTGCTATTAAACAAAAGCCATGAATAGAAAAAGCAATTAAATGTAAAGAAAACACAAGACTGCTGTAAGTCCTTTTCTATTCAATGTTTTTTATTTTTTTAAATGATTTTGTGACTTAGTAGTAAATGAATCCCCTTCATGATTCTTAGAAATTTTAATATGCCTTCCTGTTTTTTAAAACGTTTGGTAATGTGCCAACACGCAAATGAAATATACTGCAGACTACAGCTATGACATATTAATTCTTCTTTTTCAATAATTTTAATCTTTAAAGTGCATTCACACAAACATGTATTGACATAAATAATACATAAAGGAATGCAGTCTGTTGAGTGTCATCTCTGTCAACAAGCAATCAAAAGGTGCTTATATAATGTCAAAGGAGGTCAAGGAGCTTTTCAGTACTGCAGTAATTTTAAACCAGTCTCAAGGGAAGAAATGCATCAAACAAGCAGGTCTCTTTAATTAAACAAAATATTTTGCCTTCTAACTGTAAAAGATTAAATCAAAAGCAAGAAAAATTTAAGTCTTGGATTAGAGAGCAATTATTTTTTTGAAGTGCTCAAAGTAATCCCTGGAGCTGTTCTTTAACAGCAACCTAGGCATCACTGGTAATTCTTTGGGAAACATATAAAGAAAGTGAAATACGTTTGGGATAAAAAGTTATTCCACTGTTCATTTTTAATACCCTAAAGTTACACATTCATAATAATTCTTTCAGAAAACATCTTTGCCACCAGCTATAAGATGCTTAAAGAATCAGTTTAACTACTCTAAAGTGAAACTCCAAACTCTCTGTAATCATTTCCCCTGAATCTGTATAGTTTCATGATGGAAATGTTCTGAAGTGCTTAATGAAAACAAAAACAAAAACAAAAGCACACAAACATTTGAAAACTAACATTTTCAGTGCACCTGAATAATCTCCCAGTGAAACAGGTGGGTAAGTGAAGAGAACAGTAATGCTACTAGGCAGATACTGCTACCACTGAACCAGCCCATTTCGTGAGCAAACAGGATAAAAGTTCTTCATTACATTTGGTAACAACTGCAAAAACTTGTAAACAATGAAGAAACACCATCTCTTCCAGATACCAACATTTAAGGAACATCTGCTTCCTAAACACTTTGAGATGAGGAAAAAGAAAAAAAAAAATTTCTTTTCTCTGATACTTCAACAAGATCTGACAGCTTGTGGGTAAAGATGCAGAAATATCCAACTCATGAAGACAACCATGAACATGCCTGTTACAACCTGAGGTGGAAGATGACTAAGAATAAAGGATAAAAGCTGTGGAATTAAAATTTAAAAAAAAATTTAAAAGACTATTTCATGTTTTGGAACAGATGTGTTAAAGGCTTGACTTTCCCTAGCACCACACTAGAGCAGCACTATGATCCCGCTAATAATATCAGTCAATAGACTTAGCAAGAGAAGTAGCCTTTAAGGAAGAAATTGCTCCAGCTTCTCCATGTCACTTATAAAGCCTTGTTATCCATTAAAATGCCAAAGAAAGAGAGAAATCTGCATACGATCTACTAGAAAATATGAACAATATCTCTAAACATAATAGATATAATAATAGGTAATATCTCTAAATAATTCTAAATAAATTCAGTGACGGTTCTACTACTGTATATTCTCCTCCAGTTGCCAAAAAGCAGTTTCTCAACCTTCTAATAATGAGTGATGATTTTTTTTTCACATGAAATGCAGACCTTTAAATTTTTAATAGATTAGGCGAGGACTAATTATGAATACAAAATAATTTGGATATTGAAACTGTTCTGCAGTCTTATGTTGAAGATAAGTAACAGAATAAGAACTTAATTAGCTATGTGAATTTAAACTGATAATAAAATAATGCATCTCCTTAAGATATAAATACAAACTATATAATTTGAAATAATGAGATTACTAATCAAAATTCAACTGAAAATCTATATATAAATATATATCATTAAATAAGCCTTTCAATACTACATAATTCTGAAAATTTTATTATTGCCATTTTTAACCAGAAAATAATTGGCAGTTCTGTATTTTAATACAATTTTTAACTACATCTGTGACAGCATAGGGAATATAAAGAGAAATAGTAACTCTTGTTTTCTTTTTCTAATTACTTCTCGAAACCACCCATCACATTTCAGGCACAGCAGTGCTATAAACAGTCCTTGTGGTTTGATCCAATTCCAGTTCAAGCCAATGGAAATCTTTTATAGACATTAGACCGTATCAATCAAAAAACCCTCTACATTTTTTCCTATTTCTCTCCTGCTTTTCACCTGCTCCTTTTCCTTCACATTTCTCAAAAATGCAGGGAACCTATTAAAATTCTTCTTTTCCTTCAGAAAGTGACTTAGGAACTACATTTTGGTATTTCTGATTTCTCAGTGTCTAATGGAAAGAATTTGGAAACATCACTGAGAAGAGGCCAAGAATGGATCTGTACCTATTTTCATTCCTATCAATCCATAATGCCCTCCTAAGCATCATCTGAATTCTTTTTCCTCTGCTTTTTTTCACACTATATAATAGAAATAAAACAGAAGCTTTGCCTCTCAAGCACAACCAAGCCAATTAAGGGATCCAAATTACTGGGTAATTGATTGCATTTTGACCTGTGAGAACTAATCTAGGGAATAAAATGGCAGATCATTAACAGCTCAAGAAAAACAATTCCTGTCTGCAAGTTACATTAATCCTTTGTACAAAATAAGTATAAAAATGTCTACATAATCTACCTATCAGCATTTTTCTGCACTTTACATCTCTTTGACATTAAAATAGCTAAAATCTAATATTTTATTTAACTTAAGTATTTTTATCTCAGGTTTATTCTTTATGGTGTTCAGGGTTACTCACCATAACAAAGAAAATCTAATAATATAAGTTAAAGGTGGAAGACACCTATTTGTTTATCATTACTATGATTTTGACTACAGATAAGGACTGGGACCAAAGCACACAAATGCCCTACAGTTAATATTAAATTTTGCAAAAGGCCTTTGGGTATGTTACTGTCCAATATAGAGTTGAAATTTGGAATACCCTGTCTTTCCACAGAGATACTCAGCATGATCTACACAGAGTTACTAGGAAGATTCCTGCCACCTGGTTAAATGCCCTGTGCTTGATTCTGAGTTAGGTAGGAATTCCTGGAAAAGGCTGGGCTAAGTAACAGATTTCACATGGGAGTTCAATACTTAAAAGAGTACAAACAGTTCATTGTATTACTGCATCTAGATGACCAGAGCCTGGAAAAACCACCATGTCTACAGCAAAGACCGGCTTTACCTTTTTTATTCTGTAGAACATTAAAACTGAACTTACTGCCCTAGCCTTACCCACAAGCAGTAAGTAAATTAAAATCCATTTCTATTAGACTTCATTCTAGCTCATGGATCGTGTATGGCAAATGGTCACCCACGGCAAATCCCTGCAGTGCACAGGTCTAGAAGATGCTGTCCAATGCATAATAATTACTTTCAACATTTGCACTGGCAGACTGGAATAGCAAACAACTTAAGACAAAGCCAATTGATACAGATTTAATGCTGTCTATGAATCTAAGTATTGTAAATTCAGGCATTGAAAATTTTACCAGATTGAGACATTCCAGAATTGCTGCGTACCTTTCTGTCACACAGGCCCAAACCATAAATTGTTCCAGGACTTTTAAAGGATTCACCTCCCAGATGCGGAGCGAAATAAAACCAATAAATTCCAAAAAAGCTTCATGCCTGCCTGCGTGGAAGGGCAGGAGATGGAAATGAAACCTCTCAGTAAAAGGTAACTCTAAAATATTTTTTTTTGCTATATTTTTAACATTTAGATATTTATTCCATGTTAGACAAAACATACTGTATTTGACTAAATACAGAGATAGCCAGGAAACTCAGTTGTACCAAAAAAAACCCCCACCCAACAAAAAAGCCCAAGTGTGATGAGAGAAGACTATAACTAATAAACAGTACAATTTTGACACTGTTCCCCATACAATCCTCATGCAAAAACTGGCTGCTCATGGCCAGGATGAGCATACTATCTGCTGGATCAAGCTCTGGCTGGACAGATGGGCCCAAAGAGTGGTGGTCAGTGGAGTTAAATCCAGCTGGTGGCCACAGGGCTCAGTGTTGGGACATTTCTGTTTAACATCAAGATAGATGATCTTGATAAGGACATAGAGAGTATCATCAGTAAGTTAGCAGATGACACCAAGATAAGCGGCAGCTTTGATCTGCATGAAGTTAGGGCGGCTCTACAAGAGAGACTTGAATAGATTGGATCAATGGGCCAACATGAGCGGTATGAGCTTCAACAAGGCCAAGTGCCAGGTCCTGCACTTGGGTCACAACCACCCCATGCAACACTACAGGCCTGGGGAAGCGTGGCTGGAAAGCTGTCTGGCAGAAAAGGACCTGGGGGTGTTGGTCAATAGCTGACTGGATATGAGCCAGCAGTGTGCCCAGGTTGCCAAGAAAGCCAATGGCCTCCTGGCTTGTATTAGAAATAGCGTGACCAGCAGAAGTAGAGAGGTGATTGTGCCCCTGTACTCAGCACTGGTGAGGCCGCGCCTTGAGTCCTGTGTCCAGTTTTGGGCACCTCAATGCAAGAGAGATATCGAGGTGCTGGAGTGAGTGCAGAGGAGGGCAACGAAGCTGGTGAAGGGCCTGGAGAATCAATCTTATGAAGAGCGATTGAAGGAGCTGGGACTGTTTAGTTTGAGGAACTCTCTACTACAATGTCCTTTCAGGTAGCTGAGAGGTTGGTGCTGGTCTCTTCTCACAGGTAGTTAGCGATAGAACAAGANGTAGAGTGGGGTTGGTGGTTGGACTTGATGATCCCGGCAGCCTTTTCCATCCTGAATGATTCTATGATTTTAAGCAAGTTGGGCCGCTTACACACACAATAGGAAAGACTATTATGCACGAGCTCTCCTGTGAACTTGGGGATGCTGCAAGATCTACAAAGGCAACCAATTAATGTCTTTGCAAGCAGAGATGGTCAGAGGGTCTGAAGAAAGAAAATGTAAATTCTACAGATTTCTATGGAGGGTGCCTGAGGTGTCAGTTTGCTCAGCTCAAGTAACTGTTTACTGTTTACACTTGCAGCATCACCAAGCTATTCTAGCTAACCAGCTAGAATTTTCTGAATGTCTGTGCCTTGAAGGGGGGCCTCATAGGTGCAGTGGCTTCTTTAAGCTCCTTCCTGATTACAATATTTTTTCTTGTTCTTTTACTGCAAAGTTCACATGACAAACACAGCCAGCCAAACAGCATACATTACATAATAAATAACTAAATATCACTTGAAGTAAATGCCACGTGGGTATTTCAGAGATTAATTGCAAAAAAGAAAAATAAAAAACACATCAGAGAAAACTGAACTCAGAAGACTGCTTTGTTAAGCAGATGCACAACCACTCCCCCAACTTCACAACCAACTTTCCACAAGTCTACCTCAGATACAGTGAAGATCTGAGGAGATATACCATGCACAACAAAAGACAGTTAACCTACAACATCTGATGAGAACAGACTACTTCAAATAGATTTGGAAGACCTTTAAACAGCTATTAATGCAGGCTCGGTTCAAATGCCTATACTACCCTCCTTCTAGATTGTCCATCTCTCCAGCTAAAGTAGGTGAGCAAGCAGTTATGCCAAAGCTTCCTGGTTGCTGAGTCTTGACTGCCTGTATTTTTTCCATCGACTCCACATTTCTCTGAACTGTTATAACTTCAGCCGTAAACCATCCCTTAGTGCAAAGAAGTCTTCAACTAAATGCTAGTGAAGCTGAAACCCAACATATTCCTAAAATAGAATAAAATGCTTTGGAACTGCTATCTTTGACTGTACAATAGTGCCCAAAATATAGAGTTAATAAAATGAACTACAGTTATACTTCCTAAAAAATGGTAATTAAACAACTAGGATTAATCCACTGTAGCACTGTGTAATCCTAAGGCTAGCCATATTTAGAGACAATGCTTATCAAGCTGACTGACCAGCTAGATGGGCCTGCCATCATACTGACTGCCATCATCAGACTGAAGTTAGAGGCTATGTCAACACTCAAGAAAAAAACAATCCAAAACAAAAAACAACCTACAAAGGTCTAACCAAATCATTACTTGCCAGAAGAGGCCAACACTCCTTTGGAATAGTCTCTTGTAGGAATTGCTAAGCATCCCAAAGTCACTGCAGAACATTTTAGCTAGTTTTAAGAGTATTGGTTGGTTTGTTGTTTTTGAAGGATGGGCACAAAGAAATGCAGCACAAACAAAATGTCCCTTAAACCTCTACAAATTTGTAACCTATAAGCTGAAAAGTCTGCCCTAATAGCAAACTAACTATTGCTACAATTCAATACAAGTGCACAATTTCAACTCACCCTACTGTAACAATTAAAATACAGTATTACCAACATTGTCTTATTCATCCCTTCTACATGATGAAAATGCAAACATCCTTTTTAAATTGATGCAGGTCTCATTTAATGTTAACAGACTTGGAGTCTCTTTTAAGAAGCCTCCTAAATTCAACAATTATGAAAGGAAAAAGTTGAAGTTATTTTAAAAAACATTCTGACATTGTTCCAATGAAGTTTAAGTTGAATCACAATTCCTTCTGAGTTCAAAATGTACACTTAAAACTTCAAGAGAAGGAAGAAACTCAACTTGGAAAACAGATACTTGACAAACAGCTAAATGAAGTACTTCAAGTGACCCAGGAGACCTATTTCAATAGTTCTACTTATTTCATTTAGGATTTTTATTTTTTTTTTTTTACCCACTGGGAAAGGTATTCAGCTTCTAAATGAAAGCTTGTTCAGCCTCATAAAATCTTCTTAGAGAACAGGAAACCAGGTTTATATTAGTTAGTGTGTAATGCGTTCATCGTACCTACTAAGTGCTAGACTTTACAAAATTCAAGAGAAAATTATTTTTTCCTTGATAGCAACTCTCCAGATGCATGTTAACAAATCCGTAACACCATAATATGCATGGAGGAACTGTCGTTAAGTATGTACATAAAGAGGAAAAATGCCTTGTCACCTACTCCGATGTAAACCTAGTGGTTGCAAAGAGTGAAGATGTACAATAACTTCTGGCAAACCTGTAGTGTTGGGTTTTAACCAACCATTTCCACTAAGTCAACTGTATATAGAGCAATACCATGTTAATAGCCACCAGTGGTGGCTTGTTAAATACAGCAATTCATGCACTAAGGTATTAATCTTTACCAGTTACAACAAGGTCATCAGTTGAATGCTGCAGTAAATAACACATTCACTTACCTTATCCCATGAGTAAAAATTAGCTTAGCTCTCTTTTAGAAGTTGTATTGTTTTGGTTTTTTCTTTACAATTCTAAAATCACAAAACCTGTTTTGCCTACATTTTGAGAATAAGATCAAATTTTGTGCGGTCTCTCCTATGGGCCACAGGATCCCAAAACCTGACAACATTCTGCAACCTAAATCAAGCCTAACTGCTGTACAAAGAGCTGGAGAAGTATCACAGCCAGTCATTCAGAAAATTGCCCAGTAATAAGTATGAGGATTTTTTTCCTAGAAAAATGAAAGGAAAAAAAAAACCCCAAAACTATGCCTATACTAGCTCGGAGTATTTTTGCTTACAGATCTTGAAGACTGTCTTTAAAGTATAGTACAAGTTGGCAGCTAGTAAGCAAAAAGGGAGAAACCAAAGGGGATGATATAGGTGAGCTGACCACCTAGCATAAACAGCGAATTGTGAATTTTAACTCACTTAAGACAAAAGTAAGTGTTACAAGCTCCAGAGAGGAAGCTGTTTGCAGTGCACATTTAAAGGAAGTTTATTGATCTTGTAAGACTCACAAAAAGGTCAGCACATTTTTTGGCATCTGCTGCTGGCACTTCATCTATTAACTATTTGCATATAAACTTATGTAAGGTACTTTTTCTTCCATGTCATAAAGCAATGGTGAAAAGCTACAGCTATTTTACCAGTGGAAAAATGACAAGCCAATACATATTCAGAACGTAAGAGATTTAAAAACTAGTAAAAGACAATTATCAGCTGTTTGCCCTCCAGCAGAACAAAAGCAAAATAATCTTACTCAGCATTTTTGCATCACACCAATACATTTCTAGCTAATTTCTTGCAGTAAAATTTAAAATTAAGAAAGAAGCTATCACTTCCCTCAGTAAGTAAATGTTAAAAATACATGTATACTTCAAATATCCATTGGACTTTCTGCTAGTTTAATCTACTATCAGCAATTTTTTCACCCAAAGTTATAAAAATGAATGCTCAAAACTGATTAGGTATAATAATTTTAAAAATAATTTTGTGTTTGTTAGCTGAACACAAGCCAGTAACCTATGCAGTAGTAAATAACACTCTTTACAATTCACTTACTTCTAGTTGAACATTGTTTTTCTGGATAAAATCTTAAGACAAGTTTCTCCCTACTTTACTGCAAAAGCTAGGTAAATGTCTCAGATATTCTAGTAACATGGATATTGTCATTTGACTTGTTTTTCCTCACTTTTTTCCATGTCTGAGGAAGACAACACACATCACAACACTCTGCACAATGAAAAAAACATACCACAGTCAAAGGAAATTCTGAGCTTATCATACATCTCGATTAAGAGTTGCTAATGAGAAGAAACTAACTTTTTCTGTGTCAGTCTTACTCTAAAAGATTCTCCCCTAAAAGGGCCCATCAACTACAAAAATCTGTTACCATGATATTGTTCTAAAAAGTCTTTATTTGCTCCTGTCCCAGACTACTCCTTACAAAATACAATGTACTGGTCTTTATTGAAAAACAGATTTATGTCAAGCCAGCTTTTCTGAAGATCACAGGGTTTTAACTGAGCCATTCATTCACTTTCCTAGCAATAGGAAATCGGAGCTTTATCTTCTTGTGCTTTTCCTTCATCATTCTAAAGATCCAGAGATAACAGGTAGCACAGATATGAACAGTGTTCTAATCTCATATGGTACACTCAATATTCCTAATGGCAGATACCAGATAAGTAGATTCTGAAGTGCTGAAGTTATTTATGACTCAATCGTTTTACTAAGTAAGTTACAGGTCCGTCTTTTCATAGGGCAAGCACCAGTCCCAACCTTGCTATTTTCAGATCGCTGTATGAATGATCTCTGTAACATTAGTACACACACTCAGAACTACTGTAGTCACTTCGCAACACGGAATTAATCCTGTTCGGTTCTCTGAAACCTCAGGCTAATTTCCATAGCACCTAATGCCACTGCCATGCAACTACAGCAAACCAAATCATCAGCTTCTCTTTCAGATTTTACTATTTTGTCTGAGGAGAACTTCATGGCAGCAAGTTGACAGGGATCTTTTCAGCCGGGAGGAAAACAGTGTTTTCTCTCTCATATACACTGAGCTCAGTAGGGTACAAGAGCAGCAGCAGCTAATCGCTGTGGTTGTACATGCAGAATACAGCGAGTCCCTCTTTTTTATCTTGAAGGTAGCTTAATAGTTTGAGAACAGTCTTATTAATGTAAATGAAGCTCTAATAGCATATTGCATGAAATTCTTTTTATTAAGCGTTTCTTTGGAAAACAGCCTACAAACTGGATTAAACAACTTCACTGTATTTTCTGTAAGCACCTAACCAAAGTGACTTTTGAAACAGATTGCTGAGTAAACTTTAAAGTAACCAATGAAGATACTTCTGCTGAAAAAAAGTGTTTCATATGTAGTTAATTTCACACTTATTTGCACTGGAAAATTAAATTTCTACTTATCAACATACCACAGAAATACTGGGGAAAACTCTGCTCTGATGTTCTACACAGTATTTTTTGCTTTAGGCAAACTATAATAAAATTAACTGATAATTAAGAAACTGACATTATAATCCAGGTAATATTGTCTAATTCTCCAGTGGCACTGTCCACACTGCCAGTCCATTTCGTTAAAAGGAACAAAACCATTTTTTTAACACCTGAGAATGCACCTAAGTTCCTGAATTATTTTTTTAAATAGAGTCAAGGAACATTAATCATTTATGTGCTTTTGAAAATAATACCTTCGGCCTGCTGTTCCCGAGCACTCAAAATTCTCTTTAACTATAATGAGAGAGAAAGTAGGATTGAATCTCTGTGACTGACAGTAACATCTTACATTGATTCATTCTCCACGTAAAATGAGAGGGAAAAATGCAAATATTTTGTAGGCAAAAACAAATAAAAATGAATTATCTGTCATTTAAAATAAAATGCTCTGGACTACTGCTAGACAAAGTTTAAGAGGCTACCCTCAACAGACTGAAAATCTCATTTATTTTCAGACAGCTTTCAAATCAAGAGGCATTCTTAATTTGTTTTTAAATATCAAATATGTTTTGAGTTGTAAATATTACTGATAGAGATGTTTTTCTGCTTCTTGTTCTCAGGCTTTTCTCATAAAACAAGTGTAATATCTAATACATTATAAATGAACTCTCCCTGACAGAACTTGAGGTTTATCCTGTAGATCAATTAAGACCTAAGCATAGCTGACAATGATGCAAATTTGATTACTTTTTAACAGTCCATCAATAATTTCTTATGCATTTTTCTTCCTAAATATTGAATCAAACATCAACATTAAAACCTGTTTCAATTTTGCCTCAGTGCTTTAAAGATTGCATCCATTTAAGTCCAGAAAACAGTACAGTTAAATCCCTGGGAACTGTATATCAGAGACTACAGAAAAAGTCTGTCCTAGAAAGCTGCATACAGCTACTGGTTGAAGTTACGTAAACTGACAAGATCAGGAAGATGGAGTTATTCTGCCACGCTGCAGAGAAACAGCCTCAGATTTCCAACAATGGCTTCTTACCCTTACTCCTAAGATTCTTATAAATCTTTATGCTCCATAGTGTAACAAAAAACCTACTTATTTTTCTTCTCTCCCCACTTGGTACTTTGTGTCTGTAACATGGACTTGGAGAAAACTACCTGTATCTAGAACGGTAGCTAAAGGTAGGCTCTTTATCACAGAGCTGAAAGTATCAGCAAGTAAATAAATCATTTAGTGATCTACTACTGACACTTGTATTACATTCCTAACACAACAGTTGAAGTTTCCAACCCATTTAAACTGGCATAAACCAATCTCACTGGCAAAGAAGCCCATTCTCCTCCCTGCTCTCCTAGATCCCTCCACACCAGCTATTTGTTATGAGACTTTCTACTGGTACATGGTGAGTCGTCCTGAAAAATGGCTTGTAGCTTCAGATTCCAAGACGACATGGTCAGACTTTGTCCTCTCTGCAATGATCCATTTTTTACAACATCTGCAACAGGCCTTCCCTGAGTAAACTGCAGTGTGGGTTAGAGTGGCTGTCCTCTTGGAAGAGATCCCTGCTTTACTTAATTCCAACAAAGTTATGAGGATGTATTTCCCCGTTTCTGACAATTTACTGGGCTATGTCCATTGGCCCTTAAAGTTTTGGGAAAACAAGTTACAGACTTTTTGCCTACACTACCTACTTTTAGTAAGTAAGTATTAAAAAGTAAGAGTCAAAAGATTTATCAGAAGGTGCACAGCATCTTATAAACAGTATGCAAGTACTCCATATAAACAGGGAGTATAAATACTGTGAGTCACTGGCTGAGTCATTCTCCCTACTGCTTATCTAGATGTTAAAAGCCTATTTTGTATATAAGCAAACCTGCTCTTACTGACTTTCACCGGCGCCAAATGATAAAATAGAAATGCAGCCTGGAGGAGCTCTCACAAATTTAAAAGGCTTAGAAGACCTGAACAATCCAGATGCAAGATGGTAAAGGCACATTGGTTATCGCAAACCAGTTCTCTCACTGAATAACACTTAGAAATGTATCTAATGGACTGCTTGAGGGATATACTTCTATATATTACTAACAGCCTTATTACTCACAAGTAGTAACTATGGAAGACTTATTAAAGGTAATCAATCACAACTAACTAACATGTGCAATGTAACCACTTCGTTGCTCAATCCCGGAATGGTATTTATACTATTTCAATGTTTACACTGGGGTGGGGTTTTTCCACTAGAGGTGCTAGTTAGATTACATCTTTTTACTTCGCTGTTTGCGTCATCTTTAGTGTTTTACATCAAAGATTTATATTGAAAAAAGCCAGGAAATTTTCTTAGAAGAAAGAAGAATCATTAAAGCTGAAACTCAAATATAATAAATCAGGAGTAGCTGATGATTTCAAGTTCAAGCAACTGTGCTGCAATGTAAGGCCTGATAATTTATGACTGCAAATAGTGAGAGATCTGCAGGTGGAAGACAGTTTAAATACCAATAATTACTAATATCAACCATGCAAATCCACAGTGCCATGATTGTCATATTTACAATCATGCTTACAGATTTGGCTGCCATGAATGTAAACACTCATGTCTTACAAGACTTAATTTCTCAGTGTCAGATACTATTTTTCTTTTGATATGTTTCTTTTTCTTTGTGAGAGTTTCTGCTTTAATTCTTCTATCTGCGAAAATAATTCTTAAATGTTGTTAGAATTCCAGTTGAGCTAGAGATTAATTTATCTGTGTCCCTCTCAATCTAACAATTTTTATGCTCAGTGCAGTATTGTTAACCTTTGTTTAACTTGTATAAACTTAATTTTGCATTTTCCCCCAATCTTACTTGGTTTTCCTCTTTCCGTGTTTCTCTCTGGATTGCTAGGAATAAATTATCAACACTACATAAATAAACCAGCCTTATTAATGGTGAACACTGCATATATTGTCTTGTACTTTTCAGGCAAGTCTCATACTCTTACCTTGCTTCTCTGTTGGAAAGTGTAATTTGCATAAACTTGGTTCTAAAAGCAAAGTCTTTACTGACACAGTAAAAATGCTCTATCCACATGACAACTCCCCCAGCGGCCATTCCCACATCTGCCAAGAAATCCTCTGACTTCAAATGCTCCCTAAAAGAACTCTGCTTGGAATCCAGTTTTCCAAGATTTTATTATTATGCATTTTGAAGATTAGGAAACATACACTAACTTTGCTCAGAAAAAAATTCTGCATGCAATTGAAGAAAAGCTTCTAGTTCCTCTCTCTTCTTCCTCTCTTCTGTCTCATTTCAGTAGACACGGGCAATGAAGATAAGCGAGGGCAGGAGAGGGTGAGGGAAGAAAGCTACAAAGGTTATGAGTAAGGAATATTTACGGACCTTTTTCCTTTTTCTCCACAGTGGATGCACTGTGGAACTACCAATCAGCATCTCCGTGATTTTTTTTTTAATTATTATTTTTTTTTCACTTCTTCAGAGCTGTATCTGTAGCCCACTAGTGCATTCTTTCACCGCTCTCACAGTGGGCCTAGTACAAGTGTGTACCCTATATAACCAATAGCAACAGTAATAATTTGGGAACCAGGACTACAGTATCAAGGAAATAAAATGACTGCTTAGGTTCAGGGAAGTAACATCTGTGAAAAATAAAAATCCTTTGCATAGATCTAATATTACTCTAACAAATGCAACTCTGATAATAAGAACACTAAAGACTATTAAATATTTTGAAATACTTCATGTGTCTAATTGCCTACGCTGACCAAGGGACAAATGCCAAAGCTACACTTTTTAAAAGCTGTATTTTTAAGCAATTTATTCTTATTAGTTAC
>VZZY01018095.1:0-110344 GCA_013400335.1 Eurystomus gularis
CTGAGGTCTTACTGTTGGTTTTCTTGCTATTACCGTAGATGTTAAACTTGACTGCTTTGTGGTCACTGTGGCCAAGGCAGCCTCCAATCACCAGTTCGCCCACGAGACCCTCTCTGTTTACAAGTAACAGATCAAGGAAGGCACTTTTCCTGATTGGTTCTCTCAGCACCTGTACCATAAACTTGTTGTCCAGATAGTTTTAGGAATCTTCTGGACCTGTTTGTAGCATCTGAGTGGTACTCCCAGTGGATATCTGGCAGATTGAAAGTCCCCCATGAGGACAAGGGCAGATGACTTGGAGGCATCCCATAGTTCCTTAAAGAATGACTCATCAGTTTCATCATCCTGATTAGGTGGCCTATAGCAAACTCCTATGACGACATCTGTTTTAATTGTTTGTCTCTTAATCCTTACCCAGAAGTTCTCAACTATGCCATTACCAACTGCAAGCTCCACACGTTCCAGCCCTTCCACTACATATAATGCCACCCCCTCTGCCTCTTCTGCCTTGTCTATCCCTCCTGAAAAGCCTGGACCCATCCATCATGGCACACCAGTCACAGGACTCATGCCACCATATTTCATAGTGTCATATCTCTGGGATTGGACCAAGGCTTCTAGCTACTCCTGCTTGTTCCTCATGCTGCATGCATTTGTATAGAAGCACTTCAACTGTGGTTCATTGTGCCCACCTCCTCATGGAGCAGTCTGAAGAAATCTCACTAGGACACAGCTCCTTAAACTTTGGCGTGCCTTCCCACTGCTAATCACTGACTGGCTTGCTATTGCCCTTTCCCACCTTCAAATCTAGTTTAATTTCTTATACAATATTGCTGAAGCCAACAAACTCATGACAGGGATTAAATCCATGTGGTATTTCTACTTTAAAATGAGGAAAAGCAGAAAGACCTGGGAATAGGTTGGATCTCTAAGCACTCTTGATCTTGGCTTTCCTAGTGTGCATAAAAGAACAGCAGAAACAGCAAAATTGCTACCTGGGATGGTTTACCTGAACATAATCAGTTTGCCAGAGAGGACCATCATAAAGGAATAAATGGAAGAACCACATAAAAAGGAAAACAAATAGGAGGAAAAATGAAGAGTTTCTTTTAAGTGCAATTGGTAAAAGCAATGACTGCACTAGTTGTAGCTATCCCAGCCATGCTGTCAGCTAATGATCAGCTAGCAGGCAAAAGAAATACTTAAAACTAGCCTTAACAGTGTAAAATCTTAAGGACCCTAAACCAATAAACTAGATGGTTCATAACCTACTTTTAATTTAGTACCAGGCAGGGAAGGAGCACACCTCCAGGCGTTTTCATTCACTCTGCAGTGCTCACACTACCTCAGGCATGGAGGGGAGAAATGCATATCAGTCAAGTCATGGGCAGAAGGGACGAGCTGTTCACCACACAGTGAGCACCAGCTCCTTGTGTGGTGGCATACTCATTGGAGAGTGAACATTGGGACAGATGTGCTTCTGGAGGCTTTCCACTGTGAAGAGTTGGAAAGCACCATTTCAGAACATCACTGCCAGGAGTTAAATCCCTCAAACTGTAAGTGATGAGGTTTACCACGGTTTGGTGGATCAGTTTAGTTCTAGGTTCTTGGCATGATGAGTCTATAGACTTGTATGAAGTCATCACCGTATGGTGTGTGGCTGGCTTAAATGGAGCAAAGCAAAACTCCCCCTTGCTGAAAGCTGGCAGGAACAGAAGGAAGGAATATTTTTGACTATATGAGTGCAGGGCTTTGATGGGGGAGCTAGCTGGCTTCACTGGCTTATAACAGACTGACATAATGTGGAAGAAAGGAGCCAGAAGAGTGGGTGGACTTCTTGCTGGCACTCCTGAGTACACAAGCATGGCTGGCATTTGTCAGATGAGTGCATGGTGTGAGTGGGCTGCTAAAGACTGGGTTGCCCTAGGTGGCAGCCATGGCCAGGAGACTGCATCTTTCCCATCTGTGCCTGGCAGAAAGATTGGGATCTTTCATGGGAAGGCTGGTGTCACTGCATTTGTCTGTGACCTTGTCCTAAGTTTGGATGGTGGCACTGCCTGTATGCTGCTGAGATGGAGACCAGTCCAAACCATAGCAACTGAGTTCTTGGGCCACATTTTCATTAATGCTGAGGCCACCATACCTTAGCAGTATATAAAGGAATTTCAGTGGATATAAATTGTACCTGTCTTCATCGTAGGGCCACCTTACCATGGTGGAACGGTGCAAAATGGTTTCAGTGTAAACAATGCCTCATTGGCTGAAAGGCCTCTCCTTCCTTCTGCCCTCTGTGAAAACATGGTGGAACTTCACACAAGAGAGCTGCTTTGGTTTTGGCCCTTCATGGGTATGCTCTGTCCAAAGGATAGAGACCAGCTGTGTTATGGGCACCTCCTTGGAAAGAGACCAAGGTTCAATTCCCTGTGTTGCTGCAGACTTAATGTGACTGGGCAAATGAGCTTAAACTCCCTCTACCTTAGTTTCCTCTCCTGAATGAGAAATATACTATCCCTTAACCCACACTGCATGAACTCAAAAGACTGATTTGTTGTTTGTTTTTTTTTTTTTCCAGTTCTAATAAAAATAAATGGTACCTAAGCCTCTCAAATATTAGTTTAGGATTTCCTATTTCCTTTAGTTTTTTATTATTTATATTGGGAAGAACTGAAACTAATTTTGCTACACTCAACCACTCATTGTCTCTTAACTCTTTTTCTAGTAGAAGATTTTTCTTTAGGATTTTACACTGATTCAACTGCACACACATTGCACTGAAACAACTGGTACATTTTCTTGTGCCTACTCTGAGAGCTGGGTCCTACAAATAGAATTTCAAATGGCAAGCATATAACATCCATGCTATGTGGTCTTTGCCACTAGTTTTAGGTATGGAAATGAGTTTAATGTTCATCTAAAAGCCATAATGTATTCAGAAACTCTTCTCTACAAAAATGCACCTTTTCCCATGTTGCTGTGGGAGGGATGAGAAGCAGTGATGGACAGTACCTTCCTCTCTGGGAACAGATGGAAGGTACAAAGCAGACATCTTCAAGAAGAGTTGACATTTTAAGCACTATAAAGTCTGCAGGGAGAGATAATATTGTTCCTGAGATGTAATGATATATTTGGAAAAAAAACAGACAAGCTTTAGAGCATGCAACCTGAAAAAGCATTTTGAGCCTGAATGCTTACTTCTTTTCACCAGTTTATCCTTATGTGCAATAAAGATTTTAATATCTTCTCTAAAACCTTGTCTTACTTGTATTTCAAGACTTTCATGTCCAAAATTATACTAGTAGGATTTGACTTTCTAACTTGCTTCTCATACTTGTCAATGTCTGCTTTTACCCACCTTTAAGTCATGATTTGTGTCCTGGACACTTGACAGAGGATGGGAGAGTAAGGGTTTAGTTGCTATCCTCTTTTTTTTTTTTTTTTTTACTGCTGAATGTTTATTTATCCATCAAGGCAGAATAAGCAGTCACTGTACTGGATCTTAATTTAGATAATGGATATCCTAAGTATTTGAGTAATAATGTCATTATTTGTTATTAGGTTTTAAGTAACAGGCAAGAGTAAATAAGACAATGTAAATATAATTCTACTTAATTAACTGAGCCTTAAATACAAGGCAATAACCCCAAATCTAAAAACAGAAAAACAGTTGAGTTACTAACATCAGAGAGACCTCAGAGAGAGTTTGTCTCTTGTTAAATTTAAGTGAGCCAAATCCTGCAGGTCTTCATTACCTAGAGAGGTTTGTCCAAAGACTATAATGGACTACACCATGATAAATGATGACAGAAGGTGGTGGTAAATTCAATATGTTGCTTTTTAGGACAGGCAGAGATAGGATGGTAAACGATGGATACTGATCTCATGATTTATTTGCAGAAGAATTGAAAAACGCTTAAGCTCTTACTTAAATAGATTCATTTAATGAAAGCTGTGTTTTGGGATGTTACTAAATAAGCTTGTGCAAAAATGGAGTCTGAAGAGTACTGTTAGGCTTGCTGAAGCCACTAAGACCCTTGCAGGAGCTTTCTGTTGAACCTTCCTCCCACCACTTTGATTAGGTCCTACCAAAGCTGTCGGTAGAGCAGGATTAGGGCTGCACCATCAAGTTTATGGAGTAACTGGCATCATTATATCTATATCATCATGCAGAGTAACGTAATGTATTCAAAGAACAAAAATGCTTAGTTTTTTCCTTCATCAGTTTCCTGATGGAAGACATGAGCCTCATTAGAAAAGGAATGGGTCAGGCAAACCTTTCTGCTAGTCTAGAATTATTGCTCCTCACCTCTCCAGTTTCTCCTGAATCCTGGGCTTTATCCCAATGTCTTCCCCAGGCACTGGCACTAAGGAATGCAGAAAGTTTGCATATTTTCTTAGAGTCAGTGTTGGCTGTCTTCGGTTTTGGCATAATATGTCTTTCCTGTGAGAAACACACTGAATCTTTAGAAAGAATTTGTTATAAAGTAAAAACATAAATAGAAATGGTGAACAACACTGTCCTCAGACATTTACGCAGAGGACTGCCACGGCCGTGAGGTTTGCTGCTCCCCGTTAGATGTAGCTTCCAGACTAACAGAGTTCGAGCAATCACTGGTAATCAGTGGAGCAGTGTGAGCTGAAACTGAAAATAAACTCCTATGTTATCAAGGACAATTAACAGCTTTCACAGGGGATTTCAAAACAGATGGGCAAAAAGATCGTGGAAGAGATGCTGCTTTTTTCCTTTCAAGGAATAAGTAAGGAAAGAACACAATTGCTGTCTTTTTTATTATTATTATTATTTCCTTTAAATGCTGTCCTTAGCCATATGGTTAGTGTTAAGGCACAAAGTGTGTTCATTTACTTTTTACATAGAGGATTGTCAGGCTAGATAAGTTACAAGATGCTCACAAGGTTTGGGAGACATGGCTTTAATTCCTTCTTGCAGAATACAGCCTATCTAACCGTAGGCAACTAGCTTATGGATATAGAATACTTTCAAGAGACATTCTCTCTTTTTTTTTCTCTCTCTCTTTCTTTCCCCCAAAATTCAGACTGAAAAGTGTTCATTGCCTGTCAGGTTCATCAGCCTTGCTATTTCAGACATGCAGTGAAATACAATAATATTCTTCTGTCATAATCATAATAGAATCAAATCTTGCACTATCTGTCTTCTATAGAACAGAAGTGGAATTAATAGTAATAAGGAATAAAAATGCATATCCAAAGTAATTGAAATGACAGCCTTAGGGATTCTCTACCTCAGATATGTTTCAAAAACTCACAGGAAAATTTTGGTGCTTGACATTTACATTAAATTCTCAACAGTCCATCTTTGTGTGAAGCATTAAAGTGGAAAACTGACACAAGTCTTCTGCATTTTCTGGCTTTCAGCTCTTCGAGTTGATTCTGTAGTAACTGTGAGCCCAACCTGCTGGTACTGTAAGGCATGGGTGGTGAGCTTCAGCTAGGAGCTCCTGACTAGCCCAGGCTGCAGCATTGCTTCCCTGAAGTGCAGGGACCCCAGTGCCCCACCACTGCACTGGGCTTTCCTCCCTTCTTTCTCTTTGAAATGGGAGGAATCAGAACTATGCTAAAGCTGAACCCTTTTAAACCATTGCCTGTACTTCTGCAAGAACATGGGGAAAGAACAGTTGGCTTGGGGAAAATCCCTTTTCTTGTTTTGTTTAAGCTCTTGAAGGGGTGATGGGTGCAGCTATGTCTATCCAGGAGAAAAGTGGATTATGGGAATTGGAAAGAGAGAAATGGCAGCAATAGCTGGGAGGTGCAGCAGAGGAGCGAGGCTGGGTGGGAAGGAAAGATGGACCAGGGTAGCAGGGGACGGGACTGACCTGCTCAGGTTAACCTTTCAGGGAAAAGAGGATTCTGCCCTTCAGAGATCAGAGACAACACAACGAAGACCTGTTATATAAAATAAATGCAACTTCCTCAAGGTTTTAAGCTCCTCAAATTATTTTACTTTCCTAGGGGCTTACCATCAGTCAGTGACAATTATATGCTCTTTGCCCCACAGATATCTGAAGGGAAACTGATGTTTTCTTCTTGCTTCAGTGTGGGAGGGATCTCTGAATGAGACAGAGAAGGGAAATGGGCAGCAGGATGGTTTCTAAACATAAGTGAGGATAGGAGTCAGAACTCTGCTGTGTGGGTTGAACAGGAGTACCACCACATATGGCTGAGAGGAGAGCTGATTTGCAGTTCTCTCACTCCTTGCTAAGATTGCTCTGGGGTTTGCAGTACTTTCCTGAAAGACTCCAAGATTTCAATGTTGAAGTTGCAGTTCAGCTCTTTCAGTCTGCATGGATTACAGAAGCAGCCTTCTACCTATGCAAGTATTTTGGTATTGAATTAATTAGCAGTTCTCTTACCACAGCATTTTCACAGGATCTGGATCCCACACCTGCACGTCTTCACCTTTTTTGGCTACAACCCCAGCCAGGCTTGTAGGGTGCTAATACCACTTACACCGGGCCCAAGTCATTCCTGATGTAATCCACCATCTTTACAGAGTTATACCCACCATGACCTTGCTTAATTATTTCACTGCATTGCATAAATTGGTGCTAAATTGGACTATGCAACTCTCCCAATAATGGGAGAAGGCAACATTACAGCTGTCATTCCCCTTCTGGTTTCACTATTCCCCCTGGCTATGCAAATGTTTTTGCTTTTACATGTCACAATAAAAGTATGGCTAATGGCGAATGCCTTCAGCTAGGGCATACATTTTTGTAACCAGTGTAGCCTGGCTGCAAAAGAAGGTAGGAGATTGCTGAGGTGGAGCAACATGGTGTGTGCTGAGCCAATATTATCTTGTGAACTGAGTAGGCAAAAATCACAGGATGCACAAGGGGCAACATATAGCTTTTAAAGATGATGTGCAGTGCAAATTGCTAGTTTTTATTTAACTGTAGGGCTGCTGGTGGACTCTGGTTTCTGTAGGTTTCCTTTATGCCCCAAGTTCTGTCTTATGGGCCGTTGTCCCTTCCCCATGCCATGAGGCTCAGCTTCTGTATTTGGTTTCACAGCACTACAAGTGATTCTGCATTTTTCTGATAACATTGTTCTAAGTGGAAACAACATCTAAATACTATAGATAGGCCAGAATGAGAACAGCATTGTTAAAGATTTTTGTCATTCATGACAAATTGTTGCAAGAACAGTTTCTCAGCTTCAGAAGATAAGGCCTCTTTTTGAAGAGGAGCATCAGCTGATGTAAAACGAGATAAAATTCACAGCACTACATTACATTCATTATCAGAAATAGGCAGAAAGATGATGGGTACTACCAGTGCACCCAGGAAGAGCAGCACAGGCAATATCAAATCCTACGCCTCAAGGGTTTCTTTCAGGACTAAGCAACATTTGAGGAATTTTCCAACCATAGATTAATTTCTGTTGTGATCCTGTTTTCCTGGCATGACAGTTACAGGGCTTTCAAATTGGGGTACTTCAGATTTTATGGGCTATGTAAGCCATGCAACCCTTTCTTCAGGAGCAGTGAGGTTATACGGGTGGTCTGTAACCCTGGATGTCATCTTGAGAGCTATGCAAACAAAACCCCATTCGTTTCAATTCTTCCATTGAAACTGGTGTTGTAGAGCTCATTTATTCAGGCAAGTTATCTAATGGAAGTCAATGGAAATGTAGAATGAGATCTCCTCACAGTGAATTTTTAGCATGTTTTAAAATTGTGCAGCTTTGCAGTACAACAAAAGGTAGGAGAGAAAAGGAACATGCTGGAAATGCTGTAGAGAGTAATGATGGTTGTGATGAATGTACTTCAGCTGCTATAAATATACAGCTTACTGTAAAAGATCTGTGAGGGAAAGTAATAAGCAGCCAATCTGAGGGATTATTTTAAACATTCTCCAGAGTGTTTATTTGTGGAAGATGTGCTTGTTTTGTTCTACTTTTATAGAAAATGTACATCGTGAGGTTCAGAAACCTGCCTTACTCCGCAGTAGTTTGTGCTGAGAGCTTGTTTTTGGTTTGAGGTTTGGGGCTTTGGTGCAGGGTTGGAGTGTATGTTTTGAGGGGTTGGTTTGGTTGGGTTTTTTTCTGAACAGCTTCTTACTAAATGGTACTGAAAGCAAGAGGAATATCCCTCCCTTTCCTATCTCTCCCATGGGAGGAAAATCCCATGCCTTTCCCTGGCAGCAGGGAAGACAGGAGACCACCTTTTATCTCAATACACTGAAGTGCAGCAGTAAGAACAAAGTAAACTCTCTACATCAAGAAGATGAGCACATATTATGGTTTGGGGAAAGTACAGACCAACTATACTATAAAATTATTAGGTATAAGCAGAACAGACTTCTATACCTCTGTCAGTAGTAATCTACACAGCCACCTAGAATTTTTTTGTCTCTAATCTGTTCTGATTGCCTTCATATTCAAATTTTAAATTTTTTAAAAAAAGAGAACAGGCCAGAAGTTCTCCCCTTTAACTTAGGTGCTCTTTAACTATCAGCATCTCGCAGTGTGTCATATGGCAACAGTGCTTCCACCATAATGGAGCCTGCTGGCTGAAAGGTTTTAGAATGAAGTTTCAGTGATACATGGCTCATATATCTGAGAAATTCAGAGTTCTGGTTTACACTTTAATTAAAGTATGTATCATGCATATATTATAATTCAAATGCTTAACTAAGTTAAAGGTCAATGGAATGCATAAGCTTCTCTCTTCCTACATTTTTAATTTCCACATTTTGGTTCGCTCAGGCAAATGTGCGTACAGAGCAATCAAGAAATTTAATCCAACAGTTTATGAGGAAAGCTGTAGTGATGTGTCTTGATCTAAATTCAAATTACTTTCTTCTGGGGAAAAAATTAGAGCTGTTAAAAACGTTGCTGTACTAAGTATAACTTTATAACTTTTGTTACGTAATATCTACAGAAATTAGATTATAAAGCCTGTTTCTGATTCTTACAGCCTATACACCAAACAATAAAAAAAGCCTTGATTCATAACCTGTTAGACTTGATAAAAAAAAAAAGGAGTCTAGAGATTTATAAATAACAGTGACATTGGCATAGCTTCATTTGCAAAGAAATTACATGCACAGCTCTGCATTAATCTGTAAATGCTTATGAAAGAGAAATTATTTATAAATGTTAGGAAATAAATCTTTATAAGATTTACAAGTGAGATATGATTTATCTTGGAGTTTGTAATTTCAATTATATACAATTAATACCAGTTATAATTTAGGACTTATGGTTCATAAAAGGTGGTGCATATTGATTAGTTCGCTCTTATTTGTCAGTTAGACATTGAGAATGTTGTGCTTTGAATAGTTTGGTTTTTAAGGACTCTGAGTTTTCATCATGTAATAGCAAGCAATGGCACAGATGTTTTTTACATGGTGTAGATAACACTCGGCTCCTATTAAGCCAAGTACAGAATTCAGGATTTGCAGTGGCAGAATAGCTCAAAACTTTTGTAGTGAAGGTGAATATATAATTTTATGACTGTAGATGTCACCTTCATCTACCTGGCATTGCCTTTTAAGACTGTAATAATCTCATTTGCAGTGCCTGCTTGGTTCAAGGCACTGGTTCAGTATCCATGGTACATGTAGTTGTCCTCAGCAGGGACAATAAGGGGAAGACACCACCCAGCCACACTTTTCTATATTCCACATCACAAGGCTGCTGGGATGAGGCAGTTTCTTACCCACACTAGATCAAGTTGCCTGGATGCTATGGCTCCAAAGGTTTGTTTCCTGCAATAGGGATGACCAAGGAACAGTGATTTTCTGTGGAAACCACCTTTACTCACAAAATCTTAGGTTCCAGAGACTGCAAATGCCCCAAGGATGCAGCTGCTGTGCCGGCTCTGTATTCCCTGAGAAGCTGGGTTATATTTGCAGATAAATTTGGTTCTATTTGTGTTTTATACCTACTAAAGCATCAGGCCAGTTTCCCATTCCAACATCTTTGACCTTGTGTCCATTTAAAACATGAGGAGGGTTGTCCACACACTAATATTTTAGCAATCTCTGGAAAGATTAGACAGTGATACAAGAATACTGGGGTTTCTTTTAAATGCATGATGTAGAAATGTAAATAATTGTAGTGTCTATGAACGCTTCCAGACTGGTATCAGAGGAGAAAGCTGTTCTCTAGGCCCAGAAAGTCTGCAGTACAAGACAAGTACTAACACTCCAAGTTTTCCCAAATGTCCCTCTGTTCTCTCAATGTCAAATAATTCAATGCATTGCTAAAAATACTTTCCTTATGCACATTGTCAGCCTACATGAAAGGCCAGCACTCTTTGAAGAGGAAAGCATCGTAGCTGTCTGCGCTGATTGACTACTCCAAAAAAGCATTCTGCAGATAGCTGTTAAATTTTCTGAACGGATTAGCTTTGGCCATGCTCTCACCCTCTTTGTATTTTCCCCTTGTATGAACATAGAGGTATTAGGGGTTCTTTTGCCATGGGTATGCTCACTGCAAGCTAATTTTAACTCAGAAACACGGATGGCACTAAATGGTGACTTTTAATTTTGCTTTTGAGGTCTATTTTGATCAAGAATATAAGAAATTATGCTCATCTTATTAGGGAAATAGAGCAATGTATGTGCCTTGGGAATAATCAAAGCTGCTTTTACTTATTTGGGTAGCTCATTAGTACAATAGTAAAACTTGGCAAATAAATTAATGGTTCGAATACTGTTATTTGATGTCAACATTTGTATAGTGTTTGATCTGAGGCTAATAAAGGTCTGAAAGAAACAGCATTTAGCCTTTGGGAGCTTCCATTTTTCACTTGCAGTGAGGTTCCTTGTGCTCTTTGGTACAGCCACAGCGTTTTAGAGCATTGTAGTATCAGATGACATGCAATTATGTGACAGGCCATCCATTTTTGAAGCGGCTGGAGTATAGGTTATGGTATGATACAGTCAGTGGATGAGACAGATTGAAAGAGGAACTGAGGAGGATGAAGTGGAGAGCTAAGCAAGTGATGTTGTAGTTATTCGTAGTCTCAAATAGCTTTTTTTGGTAGCCATCATCTTACTTGGATGCTGTGCTTTGAGGAGGGTGATGGGGTTTGGAAGTGTCATATTTCAAACAATTGAAATGTCCTAGATTGATGGATTAAATTCTCCTGAAATTTGTGTTGAAGTTTTGTTGCTATTTTTGGAAAGGCAAATAAGCCACATATCTCAAAGTAGCAAATGTCTGAATGTTCCTTAATTTGACCATAATGTATATTTTTTTTCTAAGATAGGTCAAAGTTGGGATATAGGGAGAAAGAGAGAGATCAAGGGAGGTTGGAGCCAAATGCAGCTGAGGGAAATGTGAAACTAATTTGCAAAAATCCGAGTCATTTTATGATCTGAATAAGAGAGATTAGTGCTGGAAACTGTAATATAGTTCCTACATGGCAATGCCAACAGTACTGAGGGATTTGGTTCAGCAAATCACTTAAGTCTGAGCCAGTCTAGACGGTATATGGCTCAGCTGATGGCTATTTGCTTCTTTAAACAGCTGAGTTGGTCTTCGTACTTTTAGACTCACTGTCTCTATTTAGTGGCACTTTTACATTGCAGTATTAAATGACTTAATATTGTCTTCCTGAGTGTCTGTTGAGAACAATTACTGCTTCAGAGATTTGTGGCATTGTCATTATTCCTGATGATAATCCTTATATTCTAGAATATAGAATATATTGGATTGGCTTGTTGCTATTGATTCAGTGTTGCAGCTTGCTATCTGGATTAAGTTCTCAGGCATCTTCCCACAACAGCCCATGGCCACAGTAGTGTCAAGGAAGAATTGCCAGTATGAGGGTCCCCTAAGGCCAAAGGCAAAAGCGAAAGTAAAAAGAGGGGGAGCTAAAGGAGAACATCCTTCTATCTTTTTTTTTTAACTGGTAATGTCTAATTCACGGACCTTTCTCACTTACATTAACCAGGCCCTGAATCACACAGCTACCATCATGGTCGATCCTGAAGCCAAAGTAGTTGGAGATGTATGTATGTGACAGTATAGCACCCTGTAATGCACCAGCTGATCCCATAGAGATGCACCCACGTATGTCCTCTGTTCAAGGCAGGACTTCAGAGTAGTCTTAACTCAGAAGGCACAGGCAACACTCTGGTGTTTTAGTGGGTGCTGACAGCTGTCCTGCACTGGAGACCTACTGCTGCATCCTCAAGGGAACAGAGCAGCAGGCAGCCATTTGCTTTGAAATCTCTAGCCAGGTTCTCAGGCAAACAAGGAGGAGTCTTTGATAGCTGAGATGCTGAACGTGCTGGAACCCAGCTGTGTTACCAAAGAGTTTTGTTTCTTCTTTTAAATATCCTTTCAAAAAATGTTGATGAATTAAAATGCTTTTGAAATCACAGAGGCTGCATTTACATCTTACATGTATCTCCTTCTCACAAAAGAAACTGCAACTGCAGTCTTTACCATGAAAGCTAATGCTTGTCTGGTAGTGATGGATTTATACGAATAAGTAGTGAAAGTCCGTTTTAGTCTTAACAGCCCAGTGCCACAGACAGAGTCTCAGCCTCTTAATCAGTCACTGTCAGACAGTGTCACAGTCACTAAGCTCCACAGTTAGCACTACCCTACCCTATTACTCCCCTCACCACTCCTGCTGTTAAACAGGCTCCAGTTCAGAATTTTTTTTCATCAGAGGACAGGCTAGGAGTGTGTGAAAAACTATCTTGCTGAAAATACTTGCTGGGCTTTGAAACATCGGGATGTCTGCCATCTTCTCGGCTGTCTGCAGTGGGCAGATGGTTAGGAAGAAAAAGCTGCTGCAGAGGGGGGCTCAGTCAATAAGGTTGAAAGTCCATACATCAACTATGTGAAGGGCAGAAAAGAAAATAAAGAGTAGGCTGAAACATGCTGTTGTGGGTGTAGTACCTGACTCTCCCATTCTAGTGTAGTTTCTACCTCTATCACTGGAATTACCAAAGCAGACCAGCTGGTACAGGGATGGATGGCACAGCTGCTACACCACTTTGCAGTTCTAACCCCACTGGTGTGTCATGGACAGGGTACTGGTTGCGCTTCAACAGTGCTATCAGCTCTTGACCTTCAGCTTTATTGTAGTCTCTGATGTGAGGACTGAAATGTAAATCAAGCCAAACATTGCTTTTTCCATTTAACTTCATGCTGCAGTCTCACTGCATTGCTCCCATCCCTACCTTCATTTTTTTCATCTTGGATTGATTACCCAAAGGAGTTAGGGAGAAGTATTTTTTTAAAAAACACACTGCTTCTGGAAATAGGAAGACAAAAGAGGGGTTTTTAATGGCTTGCTGTCAAGTATGGTCTAGAATTTTTTTCTTTGAAAAATGTAAGGTTTTTACAGTAGTAATCTTAAAAAATAGTTCCAATGTGAAACAGCTAATGGTGGAAAAATAATTGTCTACCTGACAATAGTTAGCTAGTCTGAATGAAAGACTGAGGGATCCAGTGAAAATCACAGAATCACAGAATCGTTATGGTTGGAAAAGACCTCCAGGGTCATCAAGTCCAACCTTCTCCTAGCATCATTCTAACCACTACACCATATCCTCAAGCACTGCATCTATTCGTTCTTTAAACACCTCCAGGGATGGTGACTCCACCACCTCTCTGGGCAGTCTATTCCAGTGCCTAACTACCCTCTCAGTGAAGAATTTCTTCCTAATATCTAATCTAAACCTCCCCTGACACAACTTGAGGCCATTTCCCCTCATCCTATCATTACTAATTTGAGAGAAGAGACCAACACCAGCCTCGCTACAACCTCCTTTTAGGTAGTTGTAGAGGGCAATGAGGTCTGACACTATTCCCTCCTAAACCAGAGCCTCTAGGAAAACAGTAACCTGCAGCTTATGTATGGTTGAGGGAGATGGAGGGTTTTCACCCTGAGTAACCCCTTTTCAGCTGCAGGCACCATGCCAGCATTTCCTTCATCATCATGTCCAGCAGACATATAGCTGTTAAGGAGGCAGAAGGTCTTGCCTTCTACTACTCACCCCCAGCTCTCAGCACTACTGTGATTCTTGGAGAGGAGCTTCAAGCTGCCATCTTAATGATGATGCACAAAGCATATGCCTCCCCTTCTTCCAGGTAGCAGCTGTGGACCATGTCTGGTTTCCCTCCTCAAGATCCTCCTCAGCTGAAGAGCCCCAAGAGCTCCTGGCTGAGCCCTGCAGCTCTGAGCTACCCTCTCTCCTGCATGGAAGACAAATGGGCGCTAATGAGGGTAATGTCTGCATAGGCATGTGGGGAGACAAAACTCACTAGTGTGCACAATAAATTCTGAAATAAAGCTCTACCCATACCAGCTAAATGTTATTACTTTAAATACTTTTCTTTTCTTATCTCTGCACTGTGCTTTGGAGCTCATCATCTTCTCTGGTGGTTCATGACCACCACCTAGTGAACAATTCTGTTTCACTGCTGCATTCAGAAAGGCACAATATTTGCACAGGGTCACTCAGGTGGTCTCCTTTTACTGTGGGGCTTTTGAAAACTCCTAGTCCTTACAGCAAAACAAAGCAATTTAGGTCTATGTGATCATGATGAACTGTAAAGACAAAAACCATTAAGTCCTCCATGCAGTAATAGTCCTATGTGCAAGTAGTTTAGGAGCCTTAAGAACTGTGAGGGCATGTGTTTTGAGGTTTTTCATGATATATCAGTAAATATCTGTAGGAAAGGGCTCTAAATATTTCTACCAGAACAGCTGCTTGTTCACAAGTGTTATTTTTTGCGTTTCAGTCCTTTAGCTGTTTGAATACAGTTGGTGCAAAACCTGTGAGTGTTACTACAACAGGTTATAAATCCCGGGAGTGAATGCACATGGCACCTTCTTGTGTGTAGGTGCCATGTTTCTGTGACTATCAACATGAAACCCTTGGGGAATGTCTACACAGGCAATAACTTACCCTCTTGTTCGTTTTGAGCTCCTTATCCATTTGTGTGTGCATTCACTCTTGGGTGCTGCTTTTGTTGTGAACTGTGTAGCTCTTTCTGAGATGGACTCTCTGTGCAGACCTGCGGGTATCTCATCAGTGATACTGGGGGAACCCTCCTCAGTGTACAGTGTGCAGGAGACCAGGCCAGGTCTAGCTTTCTTTGTTCTATGCAGCCCTTGCTAGCCCAGAAAGATTTGCACCTGCAAATGCAAGGCACTCAGTACATACGATTAGATTCATTCCAAAACACTTATCACCCTCATGGCCTGCAAGAAAGGCACAGTGTTGTTTCCAACCTTCATAACATAAACCAAATCCAGAAACAAATTATAGTCATGCCCTGTGACCACAGGATCATCTTGAGAAGCCCAGAGAAGACTTGGACAAACACCTGACCCAAAATGGGTCAGCCCTGAGCAGTGTGCATAAAAACCCTGACTGTTCCATTTAGGGACTAGGGGCCACTTCAAGACTGGATGGATTTAGCACTAAGCACGTGCTCATACCTCCTGCTTACATGGTACTCATTTCCATAGCTCCAAGCAGAATCAGAAGCTGAGGATGGCTCTTGACTTCAAGAGGTGTGTTAATACCAGAAGCAGGTTAGCAAGGACTGTCTAGTAATCCCACAGGTATTGTTGGTGTTGAAAAATGAAACAGGGAAGAGAAGAAAGCCATGATCTGCTCTAAAGCACTGCTGAAGAAGAATCAATTTCAGCTGCTGCAAAGCTGACAAATTGATATGAAAAGCTTCTAAAATCAGACTTTAGAGAAAATTTTTTATTAAGATACTTCAGAACAGTTTGGAAAGGGTTTTTTTGTTTTCCCCTACAAACATGTGGAAGGTTATATTTTATTAGCATTAAAACTTCATTCTCAACTAAAACTTAATAACAGGATGAGGTTATTAACCTTCTCTAAAAGATGGTGAGAGACCATCTCAGTCCTAAAGACCTGCAGACCTGTTTAAATGAGTCTGACATGAAACTGCCACAGAGATGATTTGCTCAGGGCCATAGTGAATTGGTAGCAAAACAAGATATGAAAGGCTGGCTTGTGAATGTGAATCTTTATCAGTTTGTTTCAAGGTAAGTTACTGAACAGATGCATGACTTGGGTGTGGTTTAACTGCAGACATGCGTTCCTGGGCACTTGTTTCCTGTGAAAAGTTATACAGAAAATGTTTTAAAGAGTGAGGGTGGGCTGAGAAGCACATTCCTGAGATGCAAGGAGGTACAAGGCATGCTTATTTTCATGCTTCGATGATGAGGAATTTGTAGTAACTCATTAAACAAAAGCCACCCAAATAATCTCATTGCTGAAAGATTTTACTGAGGGGAGTTTGGTTTCCTTGGGTCCAGGAGGAGATCAGACCAGTACAGAGTGCAGCTCGGCACTTTTAGCTCTACTTCATGGCTTAAGCAGGTTAATCACACCTTGGGATATTAGCTAACCAATCTGATTGAGTACTTATTTATTCATCGCTTATTTTTAAAAAACCCAAGTAGATTAAAATTTGGCAGACATTGGCTGCTAGACTGAGTGATGCACAGAGGATCATAAACAGAGAGAAATTAATCCAACTTCCTATTGGAAGCTTTTCAAATATGCATATTAAAACATGCTTAAATGAAAACACAATTCCCATTTACAACCTATATTCTCCATAAATCCATAGCTTGCGAGGTATGTAAATCTATAGGCAGGTCCATCTCCACAGGAATTCAAAACTAAGAATTTGCTGTATGCTAGAAGCTACTCCTTATTTCTCTGTAAGCTATTACACTAAAAGAAATCCCCCAAGAGAATCTGCGCTGTGGGTCAAGATGGAGACTCATTCAGCCCTTAAGGAAGGGCAGCTTTAGAAATGCTTCACTTGCATCAGAGAGGTCAACTTTTCCATTTACTAACCGCAGCACAGCCTGCCTTGCTTTCAGGTGCCTCCAGGTCCCTGCTCCTTCCTCCCCCCCCCGAGCCATCCTAGTCCAGCTCTTAAGATTACTTCAAAGAGTAGCTCTCAGTTCATATTAAGCATTGTTCCACCTAATTTTCAGCATGCTTAAAGGCAAAATATTTTTGTAGGTTTGGGAAAGAAAGCAGAACAATGCGGTAGGTGGGGTTGGCTTTCTGCCTTGGGAGATCAGCTGCCCATATTCAGAATCCAGTGTGAGTCTAGCTCCTCAGAGACAAACCTGTGTCACTTGGGCAGTTGTTGGTTACTCAGTTGTTACTGAGTAAGGAAAAAAAAATTCTAAAGAAAGGCCTCTTAGATTGCCATTTTTATTTGTAAATGTTCATATTTGGACATTTTTAGAACCTACAGAGTCAAGAGATTCTTGTTTTTAAACATTTTAAAGAGTCAATGTCAAACATTACTTTTTTTTTTTTTTTAATGTTAGGAAACAAATATACCTGCATCAATCCTGAAAAAATCATGTAGAATATAAATACTGAGGTGGCTTGGATTAGACCAGGAAAACGTCCCAGGTCTTTTTAGGGTGCTCTTGCTTACAAAGAATGAAAATTTCATTAAAATAAAGGGTACGGTGGTATGTCTGAAGGAAATATCTGAGTGTACTGTACCCCTTTAAAAAGTCATTAACACTTACCTGCTTCTTGTGAGTTCATTTCTCACTTCTGCCCTATTCTACTTGTTTTCTTTCCTTTGCCTTAAGTGACTGACTGTTGTGCTGGTTCAGCCATCATCATTTTATGCTGTCATCAGTTGCCTGATCACACAGGCCAACACTGAACTCAACAACATCCCCTCAGAAGTCTTCTTTCAAACAATCTTGCCATAGTTCCTGTGGGCCCAGCTCCTCTGCTGCCCACTGCGGTGCCAGCATCACCTGCTGGACACAACAGACAGAGATGGCTCCCTCATTGGCCCTTCACATGGAAGGACACCACCAAGAGAGCTCAGCAAGATGCAACCAGCCCCAAGAGAAAGCTCTTCCACTTGATCAGCTCCTGGTTAATATAATCCTGGCCTCACCCACCACCCCAACCGTGACCACCTGGGTGAGGGCAGAGCCACAGAGACACAGGTGGGCCAGGCTCTGCCACTGGAGCATGAAGCCAATAGGAAAACCAAAACATTCTGCTAGGTTGTGACTCATCCACAGGTCAACTCCACCTTAGGGCCCACAGCTCAGACCCCAGCACTTCAGGTGGATAGTATGTGAAGGAAAAAACCTCAGCTGAGGAAGGGAAATTTAAAAAATTTCCTCAGCGTCCCTGATGTAACATGTATCTTTAGGGGGAAAATGTGCTTACCCCCTTTTAAACAAATTTTAAAAATGTTTTATTGGAATGGCAGGTTAGGTGGCACAGGGCCCCCCAGCTAGGAAAGGGGAGGTAACCTACTCTTGGTCAGGGCTCCTGGGTGGAGGAATGTCCTTGATGTCCTTGACTCATCTCTAATAATGTTGTCACATGGGCAGGATCTTTTCTTAAAACAGTAAGGAGTTTTCAGCTAAAATATTAACTGGCCTTTTTTTTGCCTTTTTTTCTGCACCAACAATGACATCTAGTGGCTTTTAGAATGATTGCATAAGCCTGACTAGCTTCTGCAAGTCATTAAGTCTTTACGTGGTTTTCTCAATAATTTCCTACCAGTGATGAGGATGGGTAATCTGCCTGCCATTCACATTACCACCTCTTGTAGATTTTTAAGAGGAAAGATCAGAAAACATCGTATTTATCCTAAGATTATGATTTTAAACCCTCCAAATATGTGCTCTGTAATAGGAGTTTTTTGAGGTTTTGGTACTTGTTTTGGCTCTTTTTGTTGATTTTTTTGTTTGTTTGGGGTCTTTTTGTTGGCTTTATTGGATGCCTTCTGTTTTTTTTAACTTGTGTGTTAAAGTTAACTGTGAGGTCTGTGAGGAAAGCAAAATGGTCCCCCAAGATGGGGCTGGAGCTGAGGGACTGAAGAACCAGCACTGAAAAATGGCAGAGCAGTGTGAGGGGAAGGGAAAGGGGAGCCTGGCCATGGCTGAGCTTGGGCCGAGCCTGCAGGAGGGTGGAGGAAGGAGTGAGGCAGATCCAGCGGGTGGGATATGCTGGGCAGGTTGGGATGTTTGGTAATGTCCTCCAGATCCTTCCCAAAATGTGTACTGGTGACCCTGTGGAACAGGGCAGCTGGTGTGGAGCAAGCGAAGCATGGACCTTTGGTGTGGGCCCTGAGTCTCCTCAATGTGGGGTGTCTCCCTTGGTGTGGAACAAGCCTGCTCTGGGCTGCTGACCAGAGACTTCTGCCCAGCACAGGGCTGGGGAGTACAAGACCTGGCAGAAGCCAGCACAGAGGTGTGGATGGTGACTGAGAGAAGGTGGGACATGAGGCAAGAGGCCTCATCTGGGAGCACATCAGGTAATGACCAAACACTGGTGGGCTGAGGAGAGGCAACGAGGGCCAGGGCTGTATGATGGGAGGGCCAAGCTGGGGAGTGGGAAAGAGTGCCATGGGCAGCTGAGAGCTTAGAAAAATAGTGCTATAAGTTTATCAGCTAAATGGTTAACATAAATCCCAGGCTAACAGATTTGAGGGGAAGTATGCTGGTGTACACCGTCCTGTCAAGACTGGAGCGGGAGTTGTACAACATTGCACCACCAAGCACCTCAAAACCCCACCAAAACGGGTGGGATCTCTTCTCCTTGGCTTGTGCAACAGCTGCCATGACACACTGGCTTGGACTGAGGCATTTGGTGTTTCTTTTCCACCTTAGCCATGCTTTCAATGCTGTAGTGTTGGCTATAGATAGAGTAAATTTAGCATAAATGAGTCTGGCCATAGAGGTGCTTGACTTGGAGGAATATGGCCACAATTCTTGTCAGAACTGGGCTGTAATCTGGTTCTTTGCATGCTGTGAGGCTGCATATACAATTCCTTCATCCTTTTTCCTTGGGACAGGCATGTGCCAAGTACACTGCTGATCCTAGCGCATAATTTTTTTTTTGACCAACAAATGAAAATAGTGAGGGGGAAAAGGAGGTATTTCTAAAGGAAACTTTCACTATAAACTTTAAAAATTAAATACGCTGATTTGGGATAACTGATACATCCTGCTTCCTTAACTGTTCCTTGTGTTACGCACGAGATGTGACCTGTGAGCATGCATCACCAGAACAGGCCAGATTACATCTAGTCACGTCAGAGGTTTTAGAATTGGCTCCGAGACAGGCAAAACCAGACATGCTGCACAGCCTCGATGACACCCAGTCAGTTGCATGGACCCAATTCCTACAGAACTTGGGCAATCTTTCCTTGCTCAGATTCATACCGAGTAAAAAAAATCTGTCTGTTCCAAATGATGCAAGTTCAAAGCTAGTCCAGGTTTCAAAGGCAAAGTGTCTGTTTCAGCAATAACACAAATAGGAACTCATTGGTACTGTTTCATTCATTAATGCCCACTATCTTAGTTCTACAAGTAACACGTTGACCTAGGAGAGGTGCTGAGCTCTGTTTCTGACTGCCAGTGCCCTGCTGCAGGAACCCACCCTGTCAGTGCCTGCCCTTCCTTCTCAGTGCTTATCTTACAAAATGGCATTGTTAAGTCTGGGTTGGATTGGGTTCATGATGACAGCTCAAAGGCTCTTCAGACCTTTTTTCTCTGGATCTTTGGGGTGAGCAGAACTGGACCTGCATCAAACCTTTTTAATTCCCAGTATGCCTAGCAGGGCAACAAATTCAGTTGTGTGGGCCAAGATAAAGAGCTACTTCCAGCATCCTGGAGTCCACCCAAAGAACACCCATTCCTTGCTTTTCTATAATCAGAGGGTTCAGCAACTCTGGCAAAAAGCCATGAGGAGAAAAGCAGTAACTTAGGTGGGTCAGTCCCAGGCTGTTTCAGTTTGGACTTGTCAAAGCAGAACTTTACAACGTAGGTGAAAAAGCAGAGGGAAGCTCTGGTCCACCTGTTCCCAGCCGTTTGCTTTCTCAGTTGCATTTTCTCAATTTGTCAAAATATTATTTTCTTTTTGCCTTTTATCAGAGTGAGAGTTGCAGGACCTATTACATCAGGGAAATGGTTATCTCTTATGGATAAATGCAAGCTTAGTAGACAAGGAACAGAATTTTAGGCAAATATGGAACCAAATATTTATATGATATGTAGAAACCATAGTTACCGTATCATATAGATACTATATCCTACGCTGTATAGTACCATAGTTTAATTTGTGGCTGAAGGAGAAAGACAGATCTTAGAGGCTAGAAAACAAAGTGAACAGATATTTAGAGTTGTGTAGGAAAAAGGGAAGGTAAGGAATGTTCCCTGTCAGGGTCAATCCATTTTTGTCATGTTTTCCAAGATGATGCTCTTTTAGAAAAGTAAAGCTATTTGTGGGAAGAAATTCTGGAATTTCTCACCCAGAAAAGTGCAATCTTCAAAAATAATTTCAGTAGCTTGCAAAATTTGGCACACATTAAAAGTAGCAAAGAAAATTCTTCATACAAGTAAAAGATTCAGTATCCAAGAAGTAGAAATAAAAACAGATTGTAAGAGTTTGGATTGCAAAGCCTTTGTATGAGGTTAAGAGATGTAAACAGAGTAGTTAATCATACAGTTTCTTGTAATGACTTATAGTCACCCACAGCAGCAGTGACAGGGAAGCTCGGGTGCTACTGTGGCAGCAATGAAGTGCCTTAGAGCGTTTCTGTTAAGTGACAGGTTTGCCTTCTCCCTCCCTATACTATGTACACAGCTCTGATCATTATGTGTGTGCTTCACATTTGGATTTTGTTAATAAAGAGTCTTGATCTGTTGGAGGAGGCTCCTTGGTAAGTGCAGTTGTGTTTAGAGCAGGTGGATACCTGCATGCATATAGCATTCAGCCTGTTCTACTGACCTCACTCAGGTTAGTACACATTTTTAATTTATATTTGAAGATGCTCCTCATTGCCTAAAGACCCTCTAATTTCATTAACATGCTCAAAGCCACCATTCTGTGCAGCTATACTCTTATTCTATGATCTCTGCTCATCAAGAAACCAAAAATAAAACTCTGAGACTCTCTTGAAAAGCAAGTTCTTGGTACCTGTGTAAATGTGGTTCATAGAAAACTCATAATCTTAAGTCAACTACTGTTTATATGCCATCTGTTAGTTACACACAAACATAGTTGACTTACACGTGGATAATATGTCCAAAGAATTTCTCTCGTTCTGTTCAAAGCCACTGATGAATGTGACCTCTGATCATAATCCGTTTTCCAGGAGGACTTGAAACTGCTATTTACCTTACCTAAGTGGTTTCTCATTCTTCCTGAGGCACGTCATCAGAAGACTTCCTTCTTAATTATAAATATAGGAAAGGGTGTGAAAAGGACTTGGACACTGATAGATATATGGGATTGTATGTTCCATTCAAGATCATTGTGTTTAGTATCATTAAAATTAAATCGCAACTAGTTGTAAACAATTAATTCAATTTCCTTCATTACAGTGTAATTTAATTTCTCTTTGCCATGCATTCCCATAATATTATTGTTTTATTCTCTCTTCATAATACATTGGTTTACCCTCTCCCTCCAGGATCCCTTTCTGTTTTCTCTCAGTGGCAATAACCACACTGCAGACCATCCCTGTGTAAACAGGAGCACTGGTATCTGGTTATTGCCAAAGGCTGCTTTGCAGGTGGGGCTTGCCCATTGTCACATCATTGCTGCATAAAAATACCATTTCATTCACTCTAATCTGTGCTGGTTTTAATTTTGACTGATCTACACCTACTTGAAGGTTTTCTGTTCTTCAGTTCATTGGGCGTGAGTGCCAGCAGAAGGCAGGGTGTATTTGACTTCCCCAACTACCTGCCTTGTGAAACCAGATCTGCTGGACTCTTGAAGACCTGCTATGTTGTGAGTGCTTCCTTCCTTTGCCCAGGTCCCAGCCATCACCCTTGGAAGCGTGTTCACTTGGCAGTGGAAGCCGCCATCAAACACTCCTGCTGTGAAAACTCCTCAGCAGATTTTCTGGGACAGCATGATCTTCACTGGGGACAGCTTGCAGAAGGGCATGTGGCAGTTAGAGAGCTGGGTCAAGTGGCTCCATTTATGATTTTCAGAATATCTTTTCTCTTTTCAGAATATCATTTTTCTAAGAGTAGTCTTTGTCCTTCCCTTTCTTGACCACAAACTTAGACCCCAAGGAGCTCCCCAAAGGTTACCGCTGGACATAAGTGTGGGCAGGAAGGCATACCCCACATGCAATTATGAGAGAATTGCTGTAAATTATTTACCTATTAAAGCTACAGGCTCTTCTGAGAAAAACTAGTATTTTGAGAAATTCTTCCATTGCACTGAAGGAGAGGAAAAAATGAAACCACTGGCTTCAGCTCCATCACAGGATGTAAATCTCTGCCAGCATCTGTCTCTGTGTTAATCTAGGATGTCTTAATGTGAGACAAAGAAACCTTCTTCCAGTTGTTCATCTGTGTGGGTTCACCCACAGCAGTTGCATCCAGAAGCTTTCTTTGAGGTTCCCTGTCTTGGCGACTCCTCTCAGGCACTTATGGCTCAAGTTCTCCAGACTGGATGTGCTTATTTTCTTAGGCAGTATCTTAATTTCAGGCAGATTATGAACTTTGGGCACTATGTATCTTGGCCCAGTTTGTCCCTCGAAGCCATTATAGTTGCTCACCCTCCATGCTCTGAGACTTCCTGATGAGCGTTCTCTATTACTTGAGTATCCTGAAGAGCCTACTGGGTCCAAGCGATATAAACGCTTAGGAAGCAGATGGAAAATACCACTAGGAAACAATGGGAAGCAAACGCTCCTGGAGAAGCTGGGTATATTGTTACTGGGATGTTGCTCAATCCTTTTACTTAACTCTGAGCCATTTTCAGGGCTCTGGAGATCTGCCTGGGGGCATGAATAACTGGTTCCCTAAGAGTGCTTGACATTGCGGTATTATATCTGACAGCAAAGAGAACAACCTTATGTGTCATAAGGTCTGGATCGCAGGTGAGAATGCTTTTCTACTTTTTGCTAAAGACTAAAGTGCACAATTATTTTTGTTATTAAGAAAACATTCCTTTAGAGCAGGGCTAGGGCTCCTGCGAGCTCCTGTGAATGGCTCTCACTTGCTGAAATAGCAACAAACTGACTCTGTCAGCTGATTGCAAAAGGACAGGAAGGGAGTTTTCTTGCAGATGTGGGACTTGAACATAGCTTTGCAGAAGCAAGGCTGATTTTCTTTATTTTAGCAACAGCTATATTTCCCTAATTCCGTCTCTCTGAATATATATGTTGCTCTAGTCACACATGCTGGTATGAAATACTGCTCTAAGGAGTGATTCATTTTCATTTCCATGATTGCTTTTTGTTGCCTGCCTGTGCTGCTTTGGCAGGTATTCTGTGAGCTGTGCTGCGGAGGCTCATGAGGCAGAGTTTTCTAATCAGTCTGTGCCCATGCTGTGCAGCAGCAGTGAGGTAATCTGACTGGTGGTGTGCATCATTTAGTCCTCTGCTGAATGTATAAACTGGATGAGAAATGTCACCTGTTATTCCTAAGTAAGTCTGGAGCTGTGATATGTCTTGGTGATCTATCGATTAAGGCAAAGGGCCGCATTACGGTGCTCTGGGAAGAGAAACATTGACCGGAGATGTGGATGCATTATCTCACTTTATCAGAAAGGAATGCAGTTGGATGTGATTATGCTCAGCCAGAAAGAATGTAGTATCTAAAAGCATGAGAAACACCTTTAAATTCCATATTTAAAAAAAAAAAGAAGCTCAGAACTAGTTACTCCCCCGTCCCCCCCCCAATAGTTTCTTTGTAACTGAATAGGAAAATATTGTATCTTTCATTTAGGCAATTAGGACTGCTGAATCCATTGACATTTGCTTACATCTCACATATCATCCCTGCTAAGTGTATTTCCACCCAGATGTACGGCTGCAGTGCAGGTAATGTTAGCAATTGCGCTGAGGACAATGTCTTAGCTTGTGCTGCCAGAGCCAAGTTGTAGGAGCTGTTTTCTGTGTACCCTTCACACACCGGCATGGGTGCATGAAGTGTCTTTGGACTTCCTGAATGCAAAGTAGGAAAGAAGATGTCAAACAGGCAGGAAAGAGGTGATTTATAGTTCTGAAGAGATATGTGGAGCCATCCATGACTCTTACCCAATCCTTGTCTGGCGTATGTGATATGATACCTCTTGGCATATATTAATGCCCCCCCCCAACCTCTTCTAATGTCATTTATTCTGCTGCTGTTGCAAACAGCAGGGCAATGGGTCTTCCTTCCGCCTGACAGAAAAAGCTAATCTCACAGCCGCCTTCTCCCGGGGCCACAGTCCGTGTCTCTCAGTGAATCAGCTGCCAAAGGATGTTCCTGCAAGTCTGCTCACATGCTATAACTTCTTTCTTAGCTAAATATAACATGGGTAGTAATTCTACTGACATAAGGTAAATGGGCATCATTTTTCTTTACAGATTCTCTGCTCAGGTTGTTGTATTATACATGGCTTCAGGAAAGAGATATTTTTGTAAGATGTGTCTTGATGCCATATTGTGCTATGTTGTTATATATTGGTTAATTTAATACAGCGATGCAGTAAATAATTTCATATCAATTGATCTATTTTGTTTTAAAAAATATATTTCTAGGTACTTATATCTGGTGCTACCTGGTGACCCAGATACTTTACCATTCTCATGTCCTGGAAAGACTGAACTCGAGGGAAAGGAGTTACTAATCTGGAATGCAAAATGTTTGCAAACAATTAATACAGGACAGATGACACTGAGAAAACTAATGCAACTTCATATGCACTGTATCCACTAAACCACTTCTCTTTCTCCTACCCTATAAAGTAAGTTCCAATGTGCAGTATCTTTATGCCGCTCCAAACGGCCATTAGATGCCTCTGTTCCAGCCACCAGGCATTTCCACCAGTGTGCAATGCTATAACAAAGTTCTTTTGGCTCAAGACTGAAGACAAGTAACGCTCAGCCTTAAAGGTTAGACTTGTGCAGCTGAAACTGAGTGATATTGTGTTCCAAAACATTCTCAGATATGAATTAAATCATTTTACAATCCATTTCTGCCCTACAAAACAGTGTTTACACAAAGTGTTCCTGCCAATGTGATTGTCATGTTCAAGAACATACCATCTCAAATAGGACACCTGACCTGGACAATTAATATATGGCACAGCCAGGAACAGGCTTCCTGAAGCAATACAAGAGCAACAGGTTGGGTTGTTTTTGGTGGGGTTTTTTTGATATTTTTTGCTCTGCAACCTGCTGTTCAATATCCTAAGGGATTTGTCAGGCAGTGAGATACAGAATTCCCTCCTCTGTCTGGTTACATTAACATCCTCAACTCCCACCTCGAATGAGAATGCTTAAACTGCCAGACTAGTCTGTGCACAGGCAATCCTCACCACTCCTGCTGATCTCTGTAGTAAATAATTTTCTTTAGGCCAGATAGAGGGGAAGGAATGAGCATGACTTTTAGCAAAGTCATTTAGGAGGAGAAATTTCAGTTCCTTGCTTCCAGGACTAGTTCTGTCCTTTTACAGTGCTATGATTTGTATCAAACATAGCAGGAGCCATGGATATAGAGTTCAGATGGCAGGACTCTTCCCTCACAGGGAAGTGCTCTACTTCCTGCACTATGCACTTCTACTCCCTTGCTCTCTCAGTAAAGTCATAGAATCATAGAATGGTTTGAGCTGGAAGGGACCTCAAACATCATCTAGTTCCAACCCCATGCCATGGCATGGACACCTCCCACTAGACCAGGTTGCTCAAGGACCCATCCAACCTGGTCTTGAACACCCCCAGTGATGGAGCATCCCCAGACCTCTGGGCAATCTGTTCCAGTGTCTCACCACCCTCAGAATGAAGAATTTCCTCCTAATTTCCAGTCTAAATCTACCCTCTTCCAGTTTGAAGAGTCGTTGTTGAATAATGTTCTAGCAGAAGGGAGGTGAGTGGGACCGCTCAGAATAAGCTACTAGATGGTGGTTAAGGCACAATGCTGTGAGTGAAAAGTGGAGACCAGAGCAGAATCATTGCTGGCATGAGTGGTCTAACCACTTGCATTTCCATCTCCACTTTCAGAAAAGTGTCATCTTCAGGTTTTTGAGAAGAAAGGGGCAGGTGTTTTGATTTGGAGACCACTCTGGGCTGTGTTTCTAAGTGGATACTCTCACTTCAGTGCAAATATTATGTGTTGTGGAAGAGCTGGGATTTAAGATATGCTAAGATGAGTTTTTATTGCACTGTTATCAGTAACTATAAAACAAGCATGACTTTAAGCAGCTTCCCGCTCAATTGCTGGCTGAGTTTGGACAGTGAATTTTTAAGCTCCTGTGCCACATACAGAATCCATGAACCCAATCTAGGGTTTTAGTTTTCACTCTGGAGATCTAACTTTCTGCACTGCTATATCATATTTGGATCTAGTTGAATCTAGTGTGGCTGTTGGGCTGTGTGTCTACTCTGAAATAAAGCACAGGTACTGTTCTACACCCGGTTAAGCTATTCCTAGCCTCAGACAAATTCATCTGCAGTCTCTTATTCTCATAGTGGCTAGTAAAAAAACCCTTTAATTTCCATGGTGTATCTAGGAACTTACAGACAACTCTTTTTCTGCTCTTCAGACAGACCAAAGATCAGCTGTCTTGGGTGTAGAGCTGCCTACGGGACTTATTAGCTCAGCCATCATTCCGTACTAACACCTCACATATACCTTCTAGACAGGAGCTCACATTCAACCAGCTCCAGCGCATCATGGTCCTTAGAGAACGGCTGTGATTCACATTTCTAATGTTCACTTTAAAAAGAACAAACCCATATGTCTCTGATTCTTCTAATTATTTCATCATCAGTTTTCTTTTAGAGAAAAAAAGTGTTCAGGTTCCCCTCCCACCCCCCACCCCCCCTTCCCCTGAAATATGAGTGTGAACACCCCAGAAAGGGAGAATTTCCTTAAGCCATTCCTTAGTGTGGTGTTAACTCTGTAGTACCTGCCCCGATGGAGGAATGAGAATTAATTGTCTCGTTGTGAGATGAAAATGCTGGCAGTGGGAGATTCTTTGTGATGTCAAAGGCAATAAACTCTCATATATTGTACACTGCTACAACCAAGGATTTGGGGCGAAAAAATAGTGGTTTGTGCAGTAGTTTTAATGTTTGAACCAGTGAGATGGTTTTTATACGGGCACACTGCTTTGCTGGCTTGTGTAAATGTTTTTGACACATAGTGAAAAATACAGGTGTCACACTTATTGCTGAAGTTTTAGGGTAACAGAAGAGTCCACAAATGTGAAATTTAAAGGGCTTATATTAATTTGGCTTATTCTTAATGTTGAAAGATTGTGTAAATCCTGCATCTTCTGGATAAGCACTGTCTTGTTCAGGCAGGCTGCCTATTTCCAGTTATATAACCACGTCCGCAGAACTGGCTGTAGGCTGGGTGAACTAATGCAAAAGGAATATGAACCAGCCTAATCCCGTGTCTATCTTCCCAAATGTATCTGGTGATACAAGACCCCATGCTCTGCTGGGAACGGAGTCTGGGGAATGCAGCGTGCTGCTCTCGGCCAGTCCGGTGGCTGCTTTCCTACAATGTCGGAGCCAGCCCAAGATGAAAAGAAACAGGAGGATGGTACTGAGTAGCTTAAGGGGAGGGAGGCAAACTATCTGGAGCAGCTGAGAAATGAGCCTGTGGTATAAAGGTTAGCCAACTGCAAAGAGGAGACAGGAGCATCTTAAATCTTCATCCAGACAGAGGCCCCATACACAGGATCTGTACATGCCTGGAAAGCATGAAAGCCATGTGAGATACACAAAGTGGTTGAGCAAAATATGTGCTGTTTTTGTCTGTAGGCCATCATCACACAGAATAATGTAGTTGTGTTCCTTTTTGATAATAAGCATCAGTCCTGAGACATCTCAGGGAAGCAAAAGTGCATGAAAGTCAGAGTTCTTCACTCCATAGTTTTAGGTGGAAAGAAATGTTGATACAACTGTCTTGTCATGTTCCTGGGAAACATAAAATTGAACTCTTTGGGATAAGTACTGACTTGCCAGCAAACCTGAACAAGTTGTGACAATCTACTACTGACTAGTTGCAACCAGCTTACCTTCCTCACTGTCCTTCCAGAGAGTTGAAGGCCCTCAGTATAGTCTTTGGGTGTATTTTAATAGACCGCTTCAATGTGGGGAGATGGGGAAACCTTCCAGGTTGTAGTGTTAGTGCATAGGCTAGTTAAAGTTCAGATAGGCCAGACATTATGGTAACAGAAACAAATGTTTTTTCACATAAATAAAATGAACTTTTTGCTGAATGATATTAGCGAAAACTTGGAGTCTTGAACATTAATTTGGCCAATGGACTGCATGCATGGCTTGAGGTTTTGTTTCCAAAAAGACAGATGTCACAAAATAACAGCCATGTTGAATAATAACAGGGAAAACAGAAAAATGCAGCTAAAGCAATCACTGTAGATCTGTATTTTCCTAGCCTACTTATAGATACTTTGATATGAAATTTAAGTTTACCAAGATTGATGGGAACCTGTTGAATTCTGCTTCACTAGATGATAAGCAGTCAGCTGTGTGGGCATACAGAAGGAATGGAGGAGAGTGTTCACCTAAAGAAAGTGAAATTCAAGAAGTCTTTTGTAATTTTTCTTTTATTTCCCCCTTAAGTTTTACACAGTATCTTGCACATTTCCTTTCTGGTCAGAAGTAGATATGATAGAGAATGCACTCTCACTCAGTTAGTGTGGAGAGAGTGAGCACAGTGCTGCCCTTTCCTCTCTGCAGTCAGAATCAAACAGAGAACACTTCCGCATATTGATTTACAGTGCTCTTTGTGTTTAGGAGTAGCGAGATTTGACAAATTATTTGCTTCCCCCTCCCCCCCAGTTTTATCAGGAAAGCTGTCCTAGTTTGACTAAATGCCAGCTTGTTTTTCACAATAACAAGTGATGGGAAATGAAGCAGAGACATTCTGATTGAAGGGGTGAGAAGATTCACTAATGAACTAATAATCAACACAGGAGCTGGCACTTACAGAATACTTAGTTTGTGAAAACTGCACAAATTACAGTTTTTTACCATCATATTAAAAAAAAACAAAAACCCCAGTGTTCTAATTGTCTGTAGGAACTAATATTAAAGATGACCACAGCTTTTTGGAAGTTTGTCATAACAATAACAATGGAGATTAACAATTATTAAAAATTATTAAAGATGGTTCTGATCTCCCTCCCCATGTCCATTTACGGTCAGTGAAGAGAATAATTTTGCAGGTGGTTATAACTAATTTTAGTCACATAATCATTAATCCCTTTTTTCCTTCCCCTTTTCTGTACATCTGTGACTAAGCATTAAATCAAGAATGTTTAAACATTCCCTTTGGAAAAAAAATGTCTTGTGGTGGGACAGGAATGGGAAGCTGGTGCCCTGGTCTCCGTTTCTTATTGTATATTGTATAATCATGGTTCCGGGCACAACAGAAGTTTACCCAAAACAACCATTGTGTTGGTACGCAGGTACTGATGGCATTTCCTAAGGGCTCACAAGGATTAATTAAAATGTTTTAATGCTCTCAGCTAGAGCCAAACGCTACCCTTCCTTTGTAGTTAGTTGTGTGAAATCAGAGAAACTCCTTTTGCTATTTCAGTTACTCTGGTGGCACAGAGAGGAAAACTTAGCTCATGGATTTCAAGGCTTTGGGAAGTGCACCTAACCAAGACTTCAACTGGACCAGCTCAGCGTGCTCTCATAGAGGAAATCTTGAATAATGTAATTTAGTTGGTTGAATGTGAAGTATTCAGAAATAGCAGGTGAAACAAGAACAGGTTTTGACCTCTCTTAAGATTTTTAAATTATTATTTTTTATTATTTTTAGTACTGTTCATCACTGGTGTTGGAGTACCCCCTCTACGTATCAGCAGTTATGCTTCAGCCTGTAAAGGTATATAGAAGTCTGATGCCTTTTTGGATGTCTGTTGCCATGCCCCTGTCATGCTCCATGGGTGTTTTGTGCTTCCTTGTTCATGTTAGATCAATTATTAGTATGAAATCAGTTTTGCTTCAGGTATCAGTTGTCAGTGCAAGAATCTTACTTTCACCTGTGCAACTGTGAACATGTTTCATAAAGTTATGACCTCTTGGGGAGGGAAGGGTGTCTAAGGCTTTGTCATTCCCTTTTGAAGGCAAAAGCTGCATTACAAACTGGAAATATGGTTTTGGAATTGTCTAGGCTATCTATTCAAAAGATGCTTTAGGTGCATGACCATTTTCCATACAATGAGCAGAAAGGATGGCCTGCTTCATTAGAACAAGCTCTGGGCACTAAGAATTTCTGTGCCTGCTTGCTTCTCGAAGTCATTCCCACAACTTCCTCCCATCTCCATTTACTGCATCTCAGCTGCAAGCCTCTGCCTTGGCCCTATGTTGTAGTCACTTCAGTTTTTACCAACTAACTTCTGAAATCCAAAACACATAAGCAAATGAGGAAGCTTGGACCAGAAATTAGTCTAGCCATACTTAGTCAATGGCTGTGACCTTTCCAAAGTGAGTGTGCTAGAAAGAGCTTGTCCGCTTGTGAGTCTTGAATTCTGTACCACTCAGCGTATGTTCCACTGACTGGATGGTGGCTGAACAGCCATTGGGTAGGTGAGGGATGTGGCCCTCAACCCCGCTCTGGGTGATGACCAAGCTTTTACCTCCCACTTCTCAAAATGAGGCTACTGTAAAAATAATATCTGCTACTTCTTACCAGAACTTTGCAGAAATGGGTACTTATTTTGTAAGGAATGCAGTCTTGTCTCTGTGTTATGCAGTCTTTAATAATTCCTACCCTCACAAGTCTCCTGCAGGACACAGGCAGTGAAACAGTTGAGGTTTAGATCTTGTTTAGGTACAGGTCTCAATGCCGGGCTGATTCTGGGTGTGTGCAGAGGTATGAACCTCCAGGGAGCCTGAATGTAAGAAAATGCAGTAGCTGTGGAATTGAGGGAGCTGATATGCAGGAGAAAGGAATGGTTCATAATTTTAAACTTAGATACTAAAACTCCACTAAGATATTTGCTTAGGTGTTGAATGGAAAGTGAGTGGCAGAAACTGGAAGGAAAACCAGGGCATGGAGAGTCTACACTACATCACTTTGTTGTGGGCACTACATAAGAAAGTATGGATATGGAGGGTGTCAAATGCTACCTTGTCAGCAGAGTACCAGTTTGCATCCACACCTTACTTAAGTATTGATATGGGCTGAATGCTACTATGGTGTTTTATTGCTCACAGCGCTGGGAGGTATGAGCAATAACCTCAAAAGCTTCCCATCAAAGAGTCTCTCCTCCACCCCTGTTTTTCTGCAGAACAAAATTAGTACTCTCCTAGGCTTTGTCAGAGTGGAACAAAGGCCCTGAACTACTGATGTAGAAATAATTACTATTCATCTACTTGCTATGGCTGAGGGAATGATGCAGGTTTTTTATTTTTTAATGCTGTTTTCAGCAGGTGAAGTAACCATAGTGGCAAGGAACAAACTGTCATGGACTGCTCCCTTCTCATGGCATTATTTTTAATCACAAGAAATTAGGTGTTTTGAGAATTAGAGATTTAATGGTGTTATAAAGACTTTAAAATATAATTCAGAGGTTTAAAAAATGACAGAGTATTTAAAGTCACCTATTTTTATTATTTAGAATCCAGCTCAAAGATTTATGACTCAGGTCAATGCTGGGGACAGGGGAAGAAAGTTTGACTTGTTAATTTTTAAGCTGGTGCTATGGGTGAGAGCACTGTCTCCATATCCTGATAGATTTCTGCGCTCAGGGGGCAACCTAACACAGTGACCAATCTAAAGCTCATAGTAAGCTCTCATAGCAGAGCTATATAGCAGAGCAGTATGGCTGCTATTTAAACACAAACTTACTATGGCTTAGTAAGAAAAATCACAGGTCTGGCTGAAGCTCTTTAGATACTTTGTTTTCTGAGGATCTCTTAACAAATGGATTCCAGCTACAAAGAAAGGATCTCAGTTTATGCTTTAAAGGTAGGCTGTCCTAGTTTTCAAGAAAACTTTAGAGGCTCAAACCTGTGAGCGATGTTAAAAGTCGAAGAGGTATTATTTTAAAATAACCTTATTGATGGTAACCTATTGCCTCAATTGGCAGAGGAGATGACTGCAGGGTTGTTCCTCAGCCCCGCGCTTGTGAAAATAATCTTCTGCCACTCTGTGATTTACTGCTGCATTGTGGTATTATAACGCCTCAAAAGCTGCCACAGAGTTGAGCAGTTTCCCAGCATTTTAGCTGTGACTACAACCCCAGTTCTGGCACCCACTCCATGATGGGTCCTACCCAGTGCCATGTTCCCAACTCTTCCACATAGAAATATTTCTTCAGCCAATAACCAACAGTAAGGGAAGATGTTGAGGGGCTCTGAGCAATCTGATCTAGTTAGAGATGCCCCTGCTGGCTGCAGTTTGAAGATCCCTTCTAACCCAAACCATTCTATGATTCTGTGTGTAGTATAGGACCTGTCTTTCCACCCAGTTAGGATATAGAAGTGGGGAGAGGAGTGTATGTGTGTGAGAGATGAAAAACAGGGAAGGCTGTAACAAGGTGGAATTAGAAAGAACATTGCCATAGGGGGAAAAATATGTCAGAAGGTCAAACCACAGGTTGAAAAACAGCATTTGGGAGTGACAGAAGAAATCCTGAGCAAACCCCACCTATATCAGGTAGAGCCTCAGAGAGAAGAAAGCAAGAAAGTCTTGCCTCTGTCTGCTCATACATGGGCAATAGACAGCAGACTGAGGGCAACCTGGGGGGAAGCCAATGCCCATGTGGAGTCAGGAGTGTGAGACAGGCCTTCACACTGGCCATAAAAAACCTGCACCTGGTTAAAATTTGAGCTCTCTTGCTTTTCCCCAGGCCATGCTTCTTGCAGGGGAAAACAAGAATTTCAGAAGAGGACAAAATTTGAAATTTTACTTTAAGAAAAAATGTGCTAGTATTGCTGTTGAAGCATGTACCACTCTACATGAGTCCTCTGCCACCCTCCTCTGTCCTCTATGGATCATGATGCAATAGCAAATAACATCAAGCACATTTCCAAATATAGAGTACAAGACAAAGCCACTTTGGGAAAAATGCCCTTTCACATCACTTTGAAAGGGTGCAGGTGAGAATAGAAACTTCTTCCAATAAGAGTCTGTGTTTTGTAAGAATACGCCATGACCAAAGGCTGTAGTTCCTTGGGCATCAACAGCTAATTTACTGTATTGGTAGGCACGTGCATCTCCAATATAATACAGAAACATGTGGTTAAAATCTTCTACATGAGGTCTGGAAAATTATACTTGCAAAATGATTTTGCTTCTTAATGAGCTTAATCAGGGCTGAGAATCATTTATATCAGGAACTCTGTTTTATTAACAGATTGGTACTTTATCAAAAAATGATTTTATGTTATTCTTTTTTAAAAAATATAATAATTTCAGCATTTGACCTGTCCTGTTTCTGGCATCCACCACAGCATTATCCAGACAGAACAATGGGGTAGTTAGTGTGTTTTAGTTGGTGCTTTTTGGTTTCGTCTGTCTTGACCCGTCTCATTGTTAAACCACAGGAGGGCAGAATAGAGACAAAGGAAACCTGTTCTCCAAACAGCACTTTATGCATGCAGAACATCTATTTCCAATATTCTGCGGCTCTGTTTCTAGCCATTAAGGCCTTAAACAGTTAAATCTTGATACAAATAATTAGAGGAAAACTCCAATTGTTTGGAATAAGAGTAAAAACAATTGCCAATATTTAACAAATTCTTTTGGTAAGTCTTATGAAATAAGCCTCCTTCAGCACTTGTGTTATATTGTAAAACATGCTGCAGAGGAAATAACTCCAAATTTTTATTTTTTTAAAAAAAGTATCCATTTGACAGCAGTAAAATGCATAGGCTTCAGCTGAATGGTGTCATCACAAGCTACTTTTGGTAGTCAAAAATAGGTGTCTGACTTTGAAATACACTGTATTTTGGGAAAACACATAAGCTGGACAAATTCATTAATTTATTTCCATAAGTAAAACACTATTGTATATCTTGCTATAATTTACAGCCTTTTCTTATCTTTGATGCAATTGTTCCAATACAGCTGTAGGAACTCTATTGTCTCCATGTATTTGTTAGTTTTTCTGTATTGTTGTTCCAGTTATTTCGAAGTAAAAAGATTTAGGTGCTGTATTGATGTGAATTTTGTGGCTTATTAGGGGATGTTGCTTGGTTTGGGTATTTTATTGCCTTTTTTTTTTAAGGGAAATATATTCTGCTCAGTAGCAGTGACTGGTTTTAGACTACTGAAGTGCCACTAATTCAGTGTTGTTCTTGTCACCCCTCAGGAAGGAGAGGCCAATCCCCTCCATCCAGCTCTGCACCAGTCACGTGGATTTCTGCATTTGTTGTGATGTATTACAGCTGAATGACTTCTGGCAGCTTTTTAAGACTTTGCCTAATTTATGTTCTAGGCAGTATTTAAAATACGTGAGTTAAGCTTTGTGAACTGACCTGTTTTAAAGTCCCACCTACTTTACTGCTGATTCTCCATGCAGAATAGTGACCCAGAAACTTCCATGAGATTGTTCCACTATTTTGTCCCACTTTGGTCTTGCTGTGGGTGAGATGTCAAGTGGCTGGAAGACAGGTCATTCCTAGTGAAATTACACATCTGATATGTATCCTATGTCTTACTTGCCTGGTTTTGTGTATCTACAAATAGAAGTACTCCTTCAACATGCACCTTTAAGGACAACTTAACAATTGGAGTTCGTCTCAAAGGTCTTTTCCAACCTAAATGATTCTATGATGCTTTATGTCACAGTGCAGCTCTTACAAAGGGTCTTAGGAGATCTGCTTCTGCCTTGTAAAGGGAATCTGGAGTGCAGCTGCCAGCCAAAAAGATAACTTGCTGATATGCTTTGCTTGATAACTCTCATCAGCTGCAGGAACACCCCAGCTGCCTGCACCTGGCTCCATGCTCCAGCATTGCCCAGGTGAAAACTTGAGGACTAGTCTAGCTGTGTGCTCTCCACAGGCACAAAGCACCATCAGGCTGTCAGCAGGAAGGAACTCACACATTTTTGACTGTGAGTCCTCATTTTACTGTTGTCTAGTCTTAACTTTTCATGGCTAACCCTGTGTTAGCAGATTATGTTTTCGTCTTTTATTTCACATAGGGTGAAAGCATGTTTTTGTTAGCCAACTAATTCAGTGCTTCTGGAAATCCTGCTTCCATTTTTAATAACCTGACTGCTTTTTACAAACTGAGAATACCAAATGAGTAGAACAATGTATTTTCCTTGTGGTGAAGACAGCATTTAAAGTACAGAACAGCTTTTAAAGATAGTAAAAAATGCAGTTTTTATGTTTTTCAATTTTTATTATGGTAGACAGGTAGTTTCATGTTAGAGATAAGCCTGTGTGTAAGTGGAATAATTACTCTTTAATTAAGATAATTGTAAAAACAGGAATGTAAATACTCAAGGTATAGTATGCCTCATATTTTTTCTTCACATTATCCAGAAACTTATCTTGCATACCTAAACCCTGTTTTTACTTGATGATTACAACAGCATATGCTCAAAACTGAAAGCAGAGTAAGCAATTAAACTCTGTGTGGACTGTTAGGTTTAACAGCTGGGAAAGACTTTTTGTTGTCATTTCCCTCATTTCTTCAACATGTATCTTTTAAAGCTCATTTTCTAATGAATTAGTGGGATTCTCCCACCAGACTGTGATACTGAACTTATTTCCAGCTAGATTTGGTCAAGGGGCAGCACTTTCAAAGTTTCTTGAGCTTTTGCAAAAATATCTGGTCAAATACAAGAGACTTCACTATCCTTGGGAAAGGCAGTAGTCCAGGGTGAACTCTTATTAGAAAGACAGGTGAAAAATGTCCTGAATGCCTCAAATGCAGGCTAAGTTTTGTATTTTGAGACCACAGAGAGTCCAACCATTAATCAGCAATCAGGGGCCAGTCAAACTGCTGCTGATGGAGTTGTTTCATTTCTGATAAATCATATCAAAATATTAATATCCTGTGTGTCTTCTTAATATATAAATCTAGTGATTTCACTAGCAAACACAAAAATGCAGTAGCAAATTCATCATTCTATTCTGATCAAGGCAAAATTAAGAGAATAACCAATTCTTTATAGTCACAGAGCCCATTATTTCTAGGCTAGTTTCTGTATCTAGTCCTATACAGTAGCAAACAAAAGTTATTACAGATTGGTGGTTTTGTGATTATTTTTGTTTGGTTGTTTTTTGTTGGTTGTTTTTTTTTTCTTTTAACAAAAAATGGATGCATGGATATGGAATTAATGTTCTGAGGGAATACTTCTTATGCCCAACTACTGTCTTGTAAATCTGCATGCGTTTGTTTCCCCTACTTCTTGTCTCCTCATGGAAAGTTCTTTCTCTGATGTGTCTGTGCTGCAAAGAGGTCTACGGTGTTCCTCTTGGAGTCTCACAGTGCTGTTCCCTGTTAATAATAGTCATTTTTCTAACTGGGTCAGTTGAATTTTCTTTGCTCCCTTTTATTCAGTTGTACATGACACTGCAGAATTTGACATGGAGGCTCAATCCCATGAGTCCAAGAAGCAACATTCCTGGCACAGTTGCTGAGATGCTGTAGGAGAGGATTTCCAAATCCTTGGAAACTGTATTGCACATTCATAAGGTTCTATTATCACAGCTTGTCGTCTCGGTGATCTGCCCGTGCTTGTTTTAGACAAATATAGTTGTAGTGTGGGAGTTGCATGCTCTAGTGCCAGAATCTCTGTTATCCACAATGGGTGTAGGAAACCCCTGTACCTCCTGTGCGAATGTGGCACTGTAAATGAGAGCTCTTTGGCCCTAACAAAAGTGAAAACCATTAAAGATATGTGTAGGTTACTGGATTACTTTTCAAAGTGTCAGTGTCAATTCATATTGCTGTGTATTACCTGTCGTGGAGCGTTAGTGGCTGCTTGCTGCTACTCTGAACTACATGAATCTGAACAATATTTTCTTTATTTTGTAAGACTGCAAATGAATCTGGAAAGGATGCTGAGTACCCTCAGTGCCCATTGAAAAATGAGACTATATCAAACTAGAGGGAGATAAGAGCACTCAGTACCTTAAAAATCCAAAGCTCAAAGTTAAGTCATGTTCAAATGGTAAATTCCATGAGCAGAATTGGCACCTGTACAGAATTAACACCCTTTTACTAATGAAACAAAGAATTAAGGGGGCATTTGAGCAATCTGGTCTAGTGGGAGGTGTCCCTGCCATGGCAGGGGGCTTGGAATTAGGTGATCTTTGAGGTCCCTTTCAACCCAAACCATTCTATGACCCTATGATTTATTGCACTTTAAGAAGTGTAAAAAATATATACAAACCCACTAGTTCTATTTAATGCAGCTTACTTCCCAGTGTGACCTCTAGGAGCTCAGTTCCACTGGGAAGAGCGCTACAGTCTTGTGAAATGGAGGTGCCAACTTCTAGTTCTGCCTTTGTGCAGAGGTCAGAGGATGAGTCAAGTCTCCTGGGCAATCACATGGCCTTCTTGTCTCACTTTCAGCATAGATAGAACAGTCATTTTGACCACTTCACACAGATTAGAGATTGTAGCCACTGATATCTGTAAATATTTTAAATGTCTCTGATGATGAAATAATAATGTGATCAAAATCAGTTCAGATTTCCCTCAACTTCAGGGATATTTCTGATCTTCCAGACAGGTGGAGAGGAACTTGCATCCCATAGTCTGAGGGGAATGAAGAGAGACTTCAAGGCCTTGGGATGGGTGGTGAGAGATTCTAGGGCACAAGTTATTTTTTTTCCCTCCTTCCATTTTCGGGAGATGACATGGGATGGAATAGAAGGATCCAGTCCATAAATACGTGGCTTCATGACTGGTGCTACAGGCAGGGCTTTGGGTTCTTTGACCACAGCTGGTTTTATAAGACACCAGACCTGACAGGAATGCATGGGAAAGGCTCATGTTGCTGGTGGAAAAGGGTTCTAGGGCAAGATATAGCAGGGCTCATTTGGAGAGCTTTAAACTAGATTTGAAGGGGGGTAGGGTTGTATCTGGGTTTGCATCGGTGGGGCAGTATTCTAGTATTAAAGAAGACCAGAAGGCCTCTCACCCCCCTAGGGTGAAGTCAATGTACTCAGCTCGATCTCTGAAATGCTTGTATATGAATGCATGCAGCATGGGGAATAAACAAGGAGTTAGAAATCTGTGTGCGGTCAAAGGGTTATGATCTGGCAGCTATTACAGAAATATGGTGGGACAGCTCACATGACTCGAATGTGGTCATGGATGGTTATGTCCTTTTTAGGAAAGACAGGCCAGCAAGGCGAGGTGGTGGAGTTGCTCTTTATGTGAGAGAGCAACTAGAATGTATTGAGTTCTGTCCAGGGGCAGATGAGGAATAAGTTGAGAGTTTGTAGGTGCGAATTAAGGGGCAGGCTAGCATGGGTGATACTGTTGTGGGTGGCTATTACAGGCCACCTGATCAGGACAAGGAAGCTGATGAGGCCTTCTACAGGCAGGTGACAGCAGCCTCACAATTACAGGCCCTGGTTCTCATGGGGGATTTTAACTACCCAGATATTTGCTGGAAGACCTACTCAGCCATTCATTCTCAGTCCAGGAGGCTCCAGTGCATTCATGGTAACTTCTTGATGCAAATGGTGGATGAGCCAACTAGGAGAGGAGCACTGCTGGATCACATACTCAGTAACAAGGAGGGTCTGATTGAAGCGGTGAAGGTTGAGGGCCGCCTTGGTTGCAGCGACCATGAGATGGTGGAGTTCAGGATCTTGTGTGGCAGGAACAGATACCAAGCAGAATCACAACCCTGGACTTCAGCAGGGCCAACTTTGGCCTTTTCAAGCAGTTGCTATGGGAAATCCCATGGGACAGGGTACTAGAAGGTAAAGGGGCCCAAGATAGTTGGTTAACATTCAACTTGAGCTACTTCCAAGCTCAAGATCAGAGGTAGGATGCTCTTGAATAAGTTATGTTGATGAATCCACACTCATTCTCTGAGGCTTCTGGAGCCTTTTAACTTACTAATTTAATGATAAAGATGATCAGATGCCTTTTCATTAGAACATTCTTTGCTTAGACTCCACACTAAGGAAATGGTTCATCAGAGCAAATTGGTCACCCTAACTTTTGTAAATAAAATGAAAGAAATGTACATATTTTCTTTAATTCACAGTGATTCGTTGGTCTATTATTTGAGTTTGTCAGTTATTTATGTTTAACTCTTATTATTGAAGGATTGCTGTTTTTCAAATGGGAAATGTGGACTGTAATTATCTGGTAGATTTTTGAAAGTGTGATTTCTGACTGACCACTCAGTTTCACACCCCATCTAAAGGAGCCTGATTTCAGCTATGATCTTGCCACTGAGTACTAGAACTTCTGAAGCTGCCTCTTAAAAGTTGCCATCCAGAAACGTTGTCTCAAGGTGCAATAATTTGAATTGTACAGTGTTGTTATCGGTTTTGCCAAATCATACGCTACTATAGAACATACATGTTTCTATTTTAAAGATGAGTTAGTTCCTGAATGTAACCTTTCATGTTATAATTTTATCTGCTTATTAAAAATAACTACTTAAGTTCCCCTAGTTTCAGCAAAAAGTTTGAAAATTTGAAAATGAATCCTCAATCCTCAAGATTTTATATCCCAAAGGCAAGTAGTAATCCATATATGTGTTTATATGTATACATCTGTATTTATATATAAAAAGAGATCCCATTTAGGCCTATCTGATGAGCTTTCAGGGATTGACTCATGACTTTTGAAAGTGTGAGGAGTTGGCAATGCCACAAAAGCAGCAAATTAATCACATCTGTTGAAAAGAATTTTTAGGTTTATAGCTAGGACAGTGCAAATACTTGTTAGTGCTTCACTTTGTTGTGAAATGGTAGCTTCATTTTCTCATGAGATCATGAGTGTTAAAATTTTCTGTTGCCATTGTCTTCAGTTCAAGTTGAGTTGGTAGAGGGTGACATGCTGGATCATATGGCCCAGGAGCCTGGCCCAGAAGGTAACATGTGTCACCACTGTATGTCAGTACTCTATCAGCATGCTGCCAAGATTTGTTCTCTGACATTCATTAAATACCACAACTTGTTAGTACGTGCCCAAGGTATGAATAAAGGAAGGCGGGATCTTTTCCACATCAAGATAATCCTCACAAATTCCAGCAACAGAATTCTTGAAAACCAAGTGCTATGGCAAAAATATAACCTAATATTTTTCTGGAAAATCTTTTTGTTGTTGTTGGTTTTGGTTTTTTTTTTGAAAGGGGAGGGGTGGGGTAGCGAGCAAGAACAGACTGTAAAATTTCAATCAAAGGAGAAAATTTGAATACAAAGTACAACATGCAACATTTTGAACAATATCGATTGTGCACTGTCCTAACCTGTATATGCCAGACTTTCACAGAAGAATGGATCATATATAAAAGCAAACAGCAAATTCAAAATGAGTCTGAGTTGGTAGTGACAGAAAATGTTTACATTTCAAAGGAAGTTAAGTGAGTTCTGTAAGGTATGTCATTCTTGAAGTTGTTTGTAGACTGTAGATGTCCTAATATAATCATTACTGTTATTACTAAATGGCTCTTTTACTGATGCTGTTAATGAAGCAACCAAGTGGAGAATGACTCCTAAGGAGTGACTGGTGGCACTTGCAGTTTGGTGTCAGGACATCCAAAACCCAGCTTGGCCAACTCTATCTCTCCTGGAGTCCTCGATGTCCTCTCTGAGGTTACAATTCAAAAGAGTTTCAAGTTTCAATGCTCTTGTTATATCTCCCAAAGAATGGGCATATTTTTGGTGAGGGAGGTGTTTTTTCCCCCTAAATGCTCTGAATGTATACGCTGATGCCTCAGGAAGATACTATGTTGTGGTTCCGTCCCTGCTGGGGCTTGAGCATCACCTGGCCACTGCTGCTGCCCCCAGCGCCGGTCAGGGGAGGGAGACAGGGACAGCACAAGGCCGGGATTGAGATAAGAAAAATTTAATACAATTCACAAGAGACAATCGGAACAACAACAACAATAACAATGGTGAGAAAAGGTACAAAACAAGCAGTACTGAGCTCGCAGACAAGGCGGAGTGGACCCGGAGGGGCCCGAGTGCAGCTACCCCCCTGAGGAACCGGCGCTGGGGTCCTGATGCCAGCAAGGCATGAAATAGCCCAGCTGCCTCCCCACCAACTGCTGAAAATGAACCCTGTCCTGGCCGAACCAGGACATGTGCCCATGGCACCTTCCTGATATTTTTAGGGCTTGTTAAAGAAGCAGTCTCTGAAAGGTTACACCTCAATCCTTCTTAAAACTGCTACAGTATTCGCACTTCATTACATTATGATCCTTTTATTTAATGAAACAACACAAATACTCCATGTTAGACACCTGCTAAGCTGGACACTAGTATTATTACCACTGTTCTTCTTTCTCGGGAGAGTTTCATACATCTTGTTTTCCATGCAGTTGACTCTGTGACAGTCACCTTAACCCTTTGCAGCAGGTTCGCTTTCAGTTCAGCAGGACAATTGATCAGCATGAGTACAGCTGTGGGAATAGTCTGGAATTTGCCTGAAAGGAAAAAGGATTAAAGAAACCTGGGTGCATATGTTGGGCTGTAGCTCTTTTCCTGTTCGTAATTTTGTGTGGGGATGTGATTGGTGTCTAATTGCTGCAGGGTTGCCTTTAAGCAACAAAACAGCCCAGTAACTCACTTTCTAACTATCTGGTTGGGATAATTTATTTTGCTTCAGTTGAATATCTCTCCAGGTGTTGGTGGTAAATGTACGTAACTTCCTGTTGCTTGGTCAGTTTGTGCTTATGTTTCTACTTCTTCCAGCTTCCATCTGGAATTGATCCTGCAATATTTAGCACAGTTTTATGGTTCTTCACTGTGACGTCTTCACAGTAAATAACAAGAATATTTCAGGAGGGAAGAAAGAATCAGGATGTTTCCCAATGCATGTCTGAAATAGTTTATGTTTACAGTTGTTATTGACCGTCATGGTTACCAAATGCATGACATCTAACAGTGATTTTGTGACATGGACTCTTGGATTCTATTCCCTGAGGAGTCCTGGTTCCCTTTGTCAAGGCATGCAAGTCATTTTCCTCCATATGCCTCAACGTTCTTGCTTGTAAATTGGGATTCAATATGGACTTCCTCTTAAAAAGCTGTTACTCTACCGTTGTCAGCAATAGTAATATCCAGCAGAAAACAATACTGACTGCTAATTTCTATCAAATCTTTCCGTGTTGTATTTGTAGGGTAATGCATGTGCCTTTGTATCTTTTGCAAAAGCACAGGAGATGACACCCAGGTCATACTCAGCATGGGCAAAAATTGCATGGGCCAGGAAACTTTGGGAGCTGACAAATCCAAGGAAATGCTTTGAATTTCCTTATCAGAGGAGTGGCATTGACTTTGTCTCTCAGAACAGGGTATGGCCCTGCTAATCTCCCAGTGTCTCAAATCCTGGAGGGAAAATACATGAATTGCAGGTATTGCAGGAGAGATGTGAGATTTTGGCATCTCTCACAAAGTCTCCACTTTGTTACTCTGCTTTCATGCCAGTATTAATCCCAATAACTATATGTCATCATGGTAATACTGATATAATAGTTTCCTTTCCAACTGGTGCTCCAGTTCTCAGCTTTGGTGGCCACCAGTGACAGCAAGCTCCAAGCACCATCACTCAATGATGGAAGGGGGCAAGGAATTAATGCCAAGAGGCAAAGCATTGATTAATGTACTTGAGAATTAATCCATTCTTTTATGCCTGTTTGGAAATTGATTCAAATTATAGCCCTTATAGTGCACGTATTTAGTAATATGATAGGAAATATAAGTAATAAGTAAATTGACATGTTCTACAACATTTATGTAATCCCTTAAATACTGTATGGATTTACAGTTCACAATTTCCATTCAGATGTTATAGAAGTTGTGCATCCAGTAGCATACAGTTTAACAGGATGTGATATAGTGTTTGTGTGCTAAATTGGAAAGCAAACATCTACCCTGGCTGAATTAAGCCATCCTTGCGCACTTTCTTTATGTAAGGCAGAGGTGGCCAAATTACAGATGGCAAGTTGCAGCTCTGCATGCCCCAGCCCCCTCTCATCTGATCTTATCTGATGTGTCAGGAGGTGATAGGCTACATCAGGCCATACAGAGGTCAAGGCATCACAAGAACTCTCATAAGGTAGAAAGAAGGATGGGGACAAACAGGGGAAAGGGGAGCGGCTGCACCTAGGCTGTTTGCTTGTTGAAGTAGGGAGTAGTCAAAGGTAAAGGCTACAAGTTGTGTGACTTTCAGGCCATGGAGGATGAGATCCTAGGTTACATACATCTTGCGCGATATGGACAAGTGTGACTGGAGAGGCAGAAAATACGAAAACCCCGCCTGGAGAGAGGTTGGAGTTTTGGATAGGAGAGCAGAAGATAGAAAGCATAGGACGGGGCCACATGAGGGTGGCTCCAGACCACATTAAAGATTTGGAAAAGGACTGTTAATTTGATATTTTCCTACAGCTTTTTTCCCCTACACTGATAAGGGAAAATAATAAGAAAAATCCCAGTTTTGTTGGAAGGTGAGAACAGATCCTAAATGTCATTTCAGACTTTATAGTTTTGCTTATATTGGTGATGGGAGGCTATGACTGCTTGAAGGAGTAGAACTGGAAAACAACTGATCTCCTCATGCCCTTTCAAAACTCTAGAGACTGCATTAGTATGTGACCACAAAGAAAATGAGGAGCATGAAGTTCCTAGCAGAATGATACTCAAAATGGTTTAGCTACTCCTGGGCTTTTATGAAAGTTTTGTGACTTGAGGCAAGTTCAAGATTACTTTTATATAAGCAGCGACCAGCCAAGTCCTACCTGTCCCTGTGGTTAGAACTAATGCAAAAGCAATTAAAAGTCTTCACTGTTCATCTTTCTGTCTCTCCCATCACACAGCTGAGTACATTTCTATCTTTTTGTAAAAAAATATAAAAAAAATATTGGGAATTCTCTTACCATTTCAGTGTCTGTCATGAGTTACCGTAGTAAATAACTTTAAAAAATCAAATATTGATTTATATGTTTGGCTTCCCTTTGTTCTGTACAAAAGCAATGATTTCACTTAGCTATTATGATGGATAAAACTTCAGAGATAATTAAATACATTAAATCCCTAGGGGAAGACTTACTTCAGGTCTGAAGTATTCAGACTTAAAAGCATTTCCAAAGTGCTAAACCTACTATCATTTCAATATTGTGCCTTTAAAAAGCCAATAAACCCTCACTGAACAGATACAGTGCAAGGAATTGTTATTTGTTAAGGGCATTTTTCTGTGTTCTAACAAAAAAAATCACCAAACCAAGGCAATTTCTTTGACTAATTGTATATTTTATATAACCTTTTAATATAACCACACTAGCTGAATAAGAACTCTGACTTAAGACACTTTTTAAAATCATATACAACTGTGGCGAGGTGCTAAGATTCTTGTTTATTCATTGGTGTTGCCAGATTAATGCTGTTGTGCCAAGACTAGTAAAGCCCGACCATGTGTCTCCTTTCTCCTTCCTGAAACTAGCCTTTCCCTTTCCAAATAAATACTCACTTAACATGGGCAAGAACAGGAAAATTGCTTAAAATTGTTAATGCTTCAAGTCTTGTTAGATGTTAAGGAATATTCCTTTGACTGCAGTGTGTTTAGGACGCAAATGCAGAGAGCAGTGGATATGTCCTGCATCTTCCACGTTTGTTCTGGACAGGATTGGGACCTGCTGATCACACTAATGTGATTGTCACCTGATTGTCACCTGAGCTAGTCAGAAGTTATTTATTGAACCAAGAGGCCCTAACTAGGAAACCTGATAAAACCACTAACTGTAATGATTTGCAGTGTGAATTGTTTAAGGCAAAATATGATTTTTTGGGCATTTCTTTTTATGTAAAAATGTATTTTTCTTCCAACTTCAGCGGAAGTTGAAAAGCTGAAGTTGGAATAAGAGGCAAGGCATAAAATTGCCTGAAAAGGGCACAAAATTCCAACATACACATAAATATTAATATTCTACATAAAAATCTAAGTAATCTTAAAAAAACACTATACATCAAAACTGAAATAAAGAAGGTGAGAGTATATCCATGTATGAGAGGTGCAAATGTCTTTCCTGAATCCAGCATCATTGCCATGCAGCAGTGCCATACTGGCTCTTAAGTTTTTTGGCTAAGATATAACAGTGAACAGGAAGACTAGTCCCTAAAATAAACAAAATAAGGTTGTCAAAGCTTGTATTTTTTAAAAGAAAACCAAGGCTTCATGCTGACTATGTTGATCCAGGAGAACCCAACTTATTTTTTCTTGCTTTTGACAACATATCTTGACCACCATTGGTCTGAGACAACAATTAACCATTTTAAAGCAACCCTTCCAGTCCCTGTTTGCTTAGTTGTAGTTATGGTACAATGCCAGCAGCCGAGGCAACCTTTACATAGAGAATGTTGGCAACCCTTGCCAGCAGGGTAAGGCGTTATGATTCCATAAAAAGAATATATGAATCAGAAGATTTATTAGCTAGAGAATGACTCCAGCAGATGATAACGTGGGAGACTTGGCATCTCTGTTTTGCCTGCTTCATGAATAAAATTCAGTATTTGTGAATGTGATGAAAAAAAGAAATCTTTTTAATATTAAAAGGGTTAATTCTTAACTCATTTCTCTTTTGCAGACAAGAAATATTTTCTGTAAGTCATAAATAACACATTTTAATAAACTGAGACTTTGATTACTTCATGTGGTCCAACTTGCATTGTAATTTTGCGGAGACTTTTTGACACTGTTCCAACATCATTTCTGTTGTGCATATTAAAAGATCTACATATTTCAGATGTGTACAGGTCTTCATGGTCTACTAGTGAACAGTGTTATTACTGAAAATATATTTGACCTTCTAGCAAAATAATTGACTTTTAACGGAAAGTGATTTTATTTTTTTTAAAAAAAAAACAACTTCATTGTTTTCATGATTTACCTTTAATTTATGTTACCATACTATACAGTAATTTTTCTCAAACTGCACTAATTTTATAGTTCAAACAAGGCTTCCATTTCACCCTTGAGCCAGGATCCCAGATTTTTCTTTCAACTGGGAGTGTACAAGCCAAATTTTTGGAAGCGGTTCAAGGTCAAATTCAGTTCCTTGGAGTTTTGTCTTGAATGTGAACTACGATGAGGAATGAGAAATTGTTGTTTTTTTCTTAGGTACAAGTGCTAGGCAATATGTTGATGGTGGCATTAAAAGAGCAAGAGGACTAACGCTGGCATTTGCTCCACTACTGGAAGGAGCTTTACTTTAATTGCTTCTAGAGACTAGAAACTAATTCAAGTACCATCTTTGTCCTCTTTTAATTTACTTGTATTGATTATATCACTAGAACAACCATTTGGTAGAGAACATTTTTAATTGTTGTGCATGCGGCTCCCTCCCAGATCCCCAGAAAAAGGAATAAGGCATTAATATACTTGCAATGATTTAATCAGGTGCAGGTTGAATGACTTGAAATTTTGAGTTTACTTCTGTATTGGAAAAAAAATCTTATGTACTGGGAAAACTGGTTATCTCTAATAACAAGAAATATTGGCTAAAAACTATTAAGTGTAATTAAGTAAACAGTTCTAGAATGTTAAAAATATGCAGTGCTGCATACAAGTCAGAGTGACTTCAAGGTTTGGCAGGAAGATACAGTCTCTTTACTTTGTCTGATGGGTGAGGGTCAAAAATCACTGACCTCTGACAGGAGCTCACTTCAATGAGTTAGTGCTTTCACTCTACCTCCTTACCAAACGTGTCTTCACAATATGAACCAGTATCACACACTGTCCTCAATGCATCTTTTGCCAGCAGTTCTGAAGAACAGAAAGGCTTACTGGGACAGGATTTTCACAAATATAGAAGATTACATAGTTGAAATATTAATGTTTTCACTCACTTTAGGGGAACCTTTCGTTATCTAGCTTTAAACATGCAAAAAATATAGAAGACAACTGTTTATTAAACTTCAGTTTCTGCAGTAAACTGTTTGGGCAGCCCTGAGCAATAGATGAGACCTGCTCTGATGAGACCTTGCTCCAGGTTTTATTAGGACAAGTGGAAAAATAGCTTCTTCCAGAAAGCCTGAATTGTTTTCTCTGTTCACAATAAATTATCATGAACCTTTTCCCGTATCTCCAATATTTCACTAATTTTTCATTAAACTAGGTGACATCAAGAAACTGCATTTCTGTCATTGTAGGTTTCTTGTGGCACCAGACAGCTTTCACACAAGTGACTGGCTCTCCCTCACTTTAAAATTATTTTGCTGTATGAAGAAGTGGCACAATCAACTTCATTTTCTACAACACATCTACTAGTCACTGCAGCCAAGAGGTAAGCAGCTGTTCAGAGAGTGTATGATATAACTGTAAGGCTATTTTAATAGTGAAGGTCTGAAGTCCTGCAAAGGTCCCCATGAAAACCATCCATTGCTGCCAAGACCATAGCCATGCTTTCCTGTCTGTGGAATTCCTTTGTTCAGATCTGACAGTTCCTCTTTAACCTTGATTATTTATGGTTTAGCTGATTTTGGCTGAACTGAGTTCGGGTCTGAGCAATTTTCCAGTGACTTTGTAGATGATGAACACTTCACTAAACTTGCTACCAATGCCTTTGATCAATGTTCTCTTATAAAACTAATTACTCAAAGCAGCCTACTGATGTAGTTCTTAGTTCACTTTTGAACTGCCAGACGGGTGGATAGTGTATATGTTCTAATTGTAAATGACAATGGTATTTATTGCTCCTTATTATTGCTTTTACTGAAAGGTCTGCTGTAGTTTGGGGCTTTTCTATTAACTTACCCAGATGTATTACTCACTTGTGCAGTGTCAATGGAATAGCTCCTGCACAGCAGCATAAAGGGACATAGAAACTGCTGAAGAATTTCCTATGAAAAAGGAGCTGGCCATTCATACAGAACAGCAGACTAAGGATGTGAATCATTTCAGTGTGGTTGTAGGAGTTACAGTAAAGCATTCTTAGATAACTTCAGGGAAGGAGAGTGTTTGAAGAAGGATTTAAATGAAAAGTCAGAAATCATCTGAGACTTCAAGACTAGGGAGATTGTCTCTAGGATGAGTAGTAGGATAGAAGGAGAAGTGAAGGTAAGATAGGAGGAGACTGTAAAAGGAAAGCTAGAGAGAAGCTCAGTGTAGAGGACATAAGCCTTGAGCCACTAATCACTTGAGCCTGGGAGAGTAGCCATTTTTCTTTATCTGTTGTTGAATAGAAGCTGATTTTGTATCAAGCTTTGTAGTTTCATAAAAAGATCACTTCTTTTTTAAGTTCCATCAGAAGTTTATTGTCACACTTTAGTCTTCCCAAATTGTGGCACAGAATCAGAGCACAAACTGTAACATAAAACACCTTAAAGCTTCTTTTTGAGCCTGGTGCACCCAGGAGTTACCCATAACACTGCCCACAGTGATATGTTATAGTGGAGAACTTGTGATATACTTCATTTAAATTTAATTTTTTCTTGTGAACTGCTGTCTCTTTATTAGGAGAAAAAAAAAGATGCCAGAAAAGAGAGTCTTCAGACTAAAAATCTTCCTACCATCTCTCACGTTCTGCATGACATGCTATATTTTATTCCTTTCTGGTCATGTGGAAAGAGCTGTTCTTCTTCAGGCTTCCTTTTCTTCTACTGTGTTTAAGGATTATCCTTTTACAGTCATTTCCTACTCAGAGTTAATTTTGGCCATTGTATATTCCCTCAGATTATTGTCTACTGTAATTGGTGTCACCACTGATTTCACTGGAGTCAGAAATTCAAATACTGGAGATGTACTCCAAGGTTTGAGCAGCAGATATTGCCATTTGACATTTGGTGTTCCATTTGACATTTGACATTTTCTCTGTTGGGACCATTTCTGTTTACACATCTTTATTAACGATCTTGACAAGGACATAGAGTGTATCACCAGTAAGCTCACAGATGACACCAAGTTAACCGGGAATGTTGATCTGCATGAAGATAGGGAGGCTCTACAGAGAGACTTGGATAGATTGGATCAATGGGCCAACGTTAATGGTATGAGCTTCAACAAGGCCAAGTGCCAGGTCCTGCACTTGGGCCACAACAACACTGTGCAACACTACAGGCCTGGGGAAGTGTGGCTGGAAAGCTGTCTGGCAGAAAAGGACCTGGGGGTTCTAATTGACAAGCTGCTGAAGATGAGCCAGTAGTGTGCCCAGGTGGCCAAGAAGGCCAATGGCATCCTGGCTTGTATTAGAAATAGTGTGGCCAGCAGAAGTAGGGAGGTGACTGTCCCCCTGTACTCAGCACTGGTGAGGCCACACCTTGAGCACTGTGTCCAGTTTTGAACACCTCAATACAAGAGAGATATCGAGGTGCTGGAGTGAGTGCAGAGGAGGGCAATGAAGCTGGTGAAGGGCCTGGAGAATAAATGTTATGAAGAGCGATTGAAGGAGCTGGGACTGTTTAGTTTGAGGAAGAGGAGGCTAAGGGGAGACCTCATCACTCTCTACAACTACCTGAAAGGACATTGTAGAGAGGTTGGTGCTGGTCTCTTCTCACAGATAATTAGCGATAGAACAAGAGGGAATGGCTTCAAGCTGCAACAGGGTAGGTTTAGACCGAACATTAGGAAAAAAATTTTCACAGAACGAGTACTCAGATACTGGAATAGGCGACCCAGGGAGGTGGTTGAGTCACCAACCCTGGATGTGTTTAAGGGCCATTTAGATGTCGTGTTGGGGGATATGGTTTAGGGGAGAACTTGTAGAGTGGGATTGATGGTTGGACTCAATGATCCCAAGGGTCTTTTCCAACCTGAATGCTTCTATGAATCTATGATTTCTAATGATTTTGTCCATGTTTTGACTTAGTTGAAAAGCAAGAAAGAGGCAATGATTATCTTTACTTTGTGTTTGAGTTGTGTTAAAAACCTGTAATATCTGTCTTTATGTAAGCTGTGTAAACTTATTTCCAAGAGGCTTCCAATTTTACATCAGAAAATAATTAATTTAGGTACTTTGGTCTATCATGCCCCAATATGATCTCTTCTGTTGTCCAAAATGACAGCACTGATCTTTGTGTGTACTTTCTTTAGTAATGTGAGGGTCTCAATGTAAAATGTACACAAACACTGGCTGGACTGATGGAATAATTTAGTGTTTGCAGGTGACTATGTTCACGCAAACATGAGGAGTCATTTATGAGTCCTTCCTTAAAAAAACCCATGGTTTAGGCATGTATGAAATGAGTAACTAGACTTGTAATATTAGAAAACAGAGTTGTCCATATCTAATAGAGGGCTTCTTGCTAGACAGGGTTTTCATCTAGTGGTTCTTTAGGTTCCACTGGCTCTTTTGTCTCTTCTTCAGGAAACTCATGAGACAAATCTGACTGGCAAAGCACGGAAAGGGCATTAGCTGGAAACTTCCCTGTGGGACTGAAGCCAAATATAGTAGGAGAACATAGTGGTTCATGGGTTTGGCAGCAAAGAGCAACACGTGCATCCAAGCATGGAGTTTGTATACAGTCTTTGGAGAGTGCCAAATGGTAATGCTTGGTACAATCCAACTACAGAATTTATGAGACTGTACCTGGGCCCTTAACATCTACTTCTTCATGGATTTGTTTGTTAGTTTTTTCTAGGAGTATATAGAAGCCTATTGCAAAATACTACCAGGCTTGTTTCTTTTGCTGTTGCAAAATGTTCATAAAAAAGAGTAGCGCTCTCGTTTGTACTTCATCCAAATGGAGATGCTTCGTTAGTGTTCAAGTCTATGTTTTCATTGTCTTTACTGCATGTGCAATGAATTCATTTGGATTTGGTCTGTCATGAAATGTTTCAATGAGATTCTTGCAGTAGGAGTTTAGCTGCCTTAATCTTCTGTACCATTTGCAGCCCTCTTCAAAGTATGTCTCTCTTTACGGACTTCAGAAGATAGCTTTAAAGCTTAGGTATTTCATTTAACCTGGGTGGACTGAACCTGGGCCTGACACCCGGGGTGACGGCAGTAAAACCATGGGTGCAGTCTGTTTCTCTCCTTCTAATATCCTTCACACTAGAATAAAACTTCTTCGGTTTCAATGGAATCACTTCTTATTAATCCCTATACAAGTAAGAGTAGGAGCTGGTCTGCAAATATTAAATTATTCATTGTATCTCTTCAGCAGGGCTTTCTAAGATACCCAGTATCTTTGATCAATGACATCATTAGTTGTAAAAGCCAAGGGGAGACATTCTGCAACTGAAATGTAAATTCCCAGATATGACCTGAAATGCAAATTCCAGTAATATTCCTCCTCCGGGTGACCTCTTATTTCATATAAAACCTAGTTTAACAAATGTTCACTACTCCCACCGCAGTCAGGTTTGTGCAATTTGAAAGCAATGATGCACAACTAAATGCTGAGGCATTGTGCTCAGTTATAGCAGCTGTGAATCATTTCCAGAGGTTGATTATTCTTGGATGAATGATTTTCTTACTTCTAGTACATCCAGGACTGCTGAAGTAGGATCTACTTTTGCTCCTGTGATAGACAACTAACCAAATGTTACATCTCAGTGATATGTCAGTTTGTGCTAGTAGGATTAATTTCACACATTGTAGTGGATGTGTTCTCTGATGGCTTTTGACACTGATGTTTTTTCTGCCTGTATGAGGTACATATTCACCAGGCCATGTGATTTGGAAGAGCAAAGGCTAAAATGGAATTTAATACCTTTAAATTTGATACAAAGTCTTCAAAGGATTTCCAAAAGAAGTAGTATGCATACTGACAGGAGACAGTGTTTGCAGATGTTATACTTGTACTCTTCTCAGTTGTAGAATGGGCAAAAAAGACACAAAACCATGTTCGTTCTTCATGACAGCCAGGTAACTTCAGTGAACTTCTCAGAAGACTGAAATTAAGCCCTAACTATTCAAACCAATGTAACCACCAACACATCTGTCTGTAGGCTGGTCAATAGGGTTATCTACTAAGATGTTTAGAAAGAATTAGTTCATCCAGCAACTTCTAGCAGTCTCTTTTAGTTTTGATAGATTAACTCAATCTTTTGTGTTCAAAGCCACTCACAGATATGAAGACCAACTCTCAATGTCCGGTTCTCAATGCTGAAAAAAACAGGAGGGAAATTATTAAAGAGGTTTGAAAGAGTAGAATCTACAATTCCTATTTCCAAAAGAATTGGGGAATGGATTTTCAAAGGGATTTGAGTAACCAGAGAGATGATGAATGGCATGTGTGGCCTGCCTCTTACTGGGAGGCAGAATTCTTCCATGCTTTCTGAAGGTCCCATGGGAATAGGAGCTCTTGAAAGGCATTGCTGCAGCAAGACAATGCCTGTGGCCTGAAGACGACAATTAGTATGTCTTGAAGTTGCAGCCAGAGGGAGATTTTCATAGAAGCTGGATGATGAGATGAGCAGTGCTTATCAAAGTTATGCATCTGAGATCCTAGGAAGTACTTAGGGCACACATTTGGGTGTCATAAACCAACACGCTAGGTTTTACTTTTGGTGGACGTCAATGGGATTTAGCTCCTGCAGTCTCAATTTATGTTTTCAAAGCAAGTTACCTTATTTTTGAAAAGTTAGTCCAGGGAGTATTGTTATACTAGAGTTGGAACCTGCTAAGACCAGATCCTAATGTGATTACTTAGACAAAAATATAAATGAAGTTTTGGAGTTTTGCCCAAATTAGGACTTCAGTGTTCAGCCCTTGGTCTTTTATGTCATAAAACAATCATAATGAGGTTATTTGCTAGTGTTCTCAGCTAAATAGTATCTAACAACAAATCATCACACTTGTTTGACAGAACAAAATATGTTTTTGTGTTAGATCTGTTCTTCAAAATTACATGCACTGTTTACACCCAGGAAATTGCTTCATTTGTAGCAATTTCCTTCTCTTTAATTCCATTTCCAATTCCCATTATGAAACTCCCAGGCATGTAGTATGGCCCAATAAATAGGTGGAGTAGGACCAGAAAGGAGGAAATACCTGCCCTTTTGTACATTTTACTCCCATTTAGAGAAGGAAAGTAAGAGAAACATATACAGAAATTCCAAATGTAAGCAGTTAAAATAATTAGCAGCAAGATTAGCACTTGATTAACACTTTTTTGATTTTTTTTTCCGTATGTCCCTTCACAATCAGATGTAAATGGAATATTGTAGCTGACGTACTAATATCCCTTTTGTGAAAATACCAGTGCAGATTATGAAATGACACCCCCCTTGACTGTGCTACAAACAGAGGTAAATCTCACTATACCCGCTTTACAGCGGGTACAGAAAATATCCTCAGCTGGGCTGTGGGAGGCAGGTTTTTGTGTAAGTTCGACAAGGCCCTGTGGTTATCCAGACCTTGCTCCAGTAGGACACTGCTGGTATGGACTTCACTCCCCCATCCTGGGGCTACCAGGGCAAATGGAGAGTGTTTCCCTCCTGCTGCCATTGTCATGATGTTGCTGGCAACCTGCACATTCCCAGAATTGCTGGGAGCTTGTCTGTTTAAAAACTAGGTAGCAGTATCTGAGCATTGCCCTTGCTTTTTTGGAGTATGATTATATTACCACAAGTGTTATTAGCACAACTGCCAGCAGCAACTGAGAAGGTGGCAACAAAGAGCATTGATCGGCAGGGAGGTGCAGTGTGTTTAACACAGGAGACAGGCACTGGCAATGAAGTGCAAGAGCCAGAACAAACAAAAGAAAAAAGAAGTTGGTATATATTTTTCTTCCTTGATAACAGAACTGGCTTAGCAGAGGGGGGATCAGAATGCTGGAATTACATTTAAAGACAGCAGTTTAATGTAGTGGCATGACAGCGGACCTTTCCCATGCTCTAGTGCTCTTTCCAGTCTGCAGCCATTCTTTTGTACAAGTCTCCAGATTTCCTTGTCCTTAGGAGAGGCTCCTGTTTCTGTTGACAAATGTCTTCTGATGCAATGTTGCTGGGAGTTTCATGTCCATATTTATAACAGGGCGTGTAGCTCTTTAGCTTCCTACAAATAAAGTGAGATATGATTGCAAATCCAAATGTGCTAAAGGAATAGGAACCTCTTTTTCATAGCCATATCATCTTCAGTGTGTTTCCTTGTTGGCCTCCTTCATCTGCCCATCAGTTTCTCCACAGCCCCTGCTGCAATCAAAAGGGTGTTTTCCATTCTTACCAACTGTTATTACTATTAGGTGAGGTCTGAGCTGGATACTGCTCTCAAGCACTGATGCAAACACCACAGTTCTGTTCAGCCTCATAAATTTGACATAGTGTTTGTGATTAAGAGATATCAAAGGAAATTGAAGAAGAAAAAAATAAAGCATATTTACCCTGAATGGGAGGCTCACAGTAGACAGTCAGTTCAGAAATGATATTTAAACTCACAGTGTTTTCCACCAATTTTTCACTAAATAGAGCTGGCTAAACACACCTCCTGCAGATAGGAAATGGAAGTCTTCTTTCCTGCTTCTTGAAATTCTGCCACAGAAGTACTTATCACCCTCAATGCAAAAGAGCGAGTCTTTTGCTGGAGACTTTTGTCCATGTCCTGAACTTAAGATATCCATCTCTCCTGGATATGTTACCAAGAATGTGTTCTGATTGGCACATTTCTTCTGAGAAAGTTGCCCAAACCATATATTTTGCATCATACTCAATGCATTATGTTCTTATTTTCCTCTGTGAAGGAAGTTTCCCAAAAATATCCCCCACACCTGAAGCATTTTCACTTTGAAAATACCAAAGACTTCTGTTTGTGCTACAAAATACAGTAGAATTGTAGCAGCTGGCAAGTTAACCATGCATGGTTAAACTCAGGGAGGTGATGTTGATCAGGGTCGAGTGCCTGATGTTAACTTGATTTAGAGACACCAGGTTTTTCAGCTATTTTAATGCAGCAAAGAGTGCACTGGCAACCTGGACCCCCAGACCTAAAAGTCCTGTGCTCATAAGCGCTGGACTTGCTTGGATGTGACTTTCAGGACCAGTTTACTGCAAAGCTCAAATTTATACCTTTGACTCTGTAGAAAAACACCTTTGCTGTTTTTCTGCTGTATCCTAGTTCAGGGATTTCCAGTAAGAAGTAAATCACTGGGAAATGTGCCATCAGCAAGTGTAAAAAGTGAAGCTGCTCTTCAGCAGAATGGGAAATGTCTTTCTGAGGCATTTACAAGGTGTTATAAACAAATTTGGGAAGGTAACTAGTTTGTAAAATGTTTCTTGATCACTGCAAAGGTATATAGATAATAATGGATTTACCCAAAAACACATTGGAAGACTAAATAACAGGTAATGAACAGCCAACAATATCTTTCAAATACCATGATTCATTATCAGTCATCCTAATCCTGTTTATCCCCTTTTCAGGAACATGAAAACATTCGCAGTCAAACTGTATGACTGCTACTGTATTAATCCTATCAAGGACTTCATTGGTGTCAGTCTTATACTTCAGTAAAAACATTTATGAAGCTGAATACTAAAGCTTTGGACAATTGAGCCTTGTCTAGTTAATCTCATGATTGAACTGACTTTTGGAAATAGAGGTCATTTATGAATTTTCCAAAGATTACATGCATAAAGTAATAAGACTTTCATCAAGCATTTCGTTGGGTATTTGCAACCACAGTAGACATACTACAGACAGTAATGTAACTTTTTGCCCCATCTTGGGAACCGTAGCAAAGAGCTAAAACCTGAGCACAGTGTTGTGCTGTGTGAGGATACCATGCCATACAGTACCACTCTGGTGCAAGGTTGTGTCAAAGGAAAGCATCCAGTAATGCTCCGTATCCTGGTGTTATCACTGCTGTTCTCCTCCCCTCACTGAATTTTAATCTGCAGCTCATGCCCTGCCACAAGCTATGTATGAATGATAATAAAATGATAGATCTGAATGCATCTTTTCCTTTAGAAAATATCACGTCTATTAATTCCTAGCAATGCTTCTTCCGGAAATAATTGGCTCACTCAAATGTTAGGCATTGCCTGTAAATGTCAAATCTGGTACATTTACATATGCCAGAATTTGAGGAGAATCTCAATTATAGTTAAGTCCACAATCTGAACTGAACTGTAAAAGCAAAATGATGAAAAGGGTTTTGATAAATGATCATTTTTAGGTTCTTTCCATTTTTCACAAAAATATGTAGTTCAACAAGAGCCCTGGTGCTCTTGTGTTAAATGAAGACTGACTGTAATGAAGCCACTGGCTTTGGTGTAGGGCCTCTGCACATCACATTCTATTACACTCCCTTAGTTTTACTTCTTTTTTGTTGTTGTGAGAAAAAGATTTCTGTCAGCCTCCTTAAATAAAAGCCAAGAGGATATAAAGAAAGCACCTGGAGAGGCCTGGGGCTGTTGGCCCCAGGAGAGGTGGGCTCTTGGCACAGGTGCTCCTAGGTGCAGGTGGAAATCAGAGCTTCTTCCCTGCCTCAACTGTGGTTCACAGTGGGGGTTTCCAGGCCTGGGCAGACACCTCCCATGCTTAGGGCCAGCTCAGCCCAACAGCCTCATGTCTTCCCGTGGTCCAGATTGTGGTAGTGGTGGAGCAAGTGTGTCCTGTGGTTGGTTTCTTTCTGGTTTTGAGCTGCTGTTGTGCGTTTTAGAGAAACAGTTTTAACTATCAAATATTCTTTTGGGTTAGAAATGGCTGCTTGCTTTCTCTGTGGTCTAGTCCACCCTTATTTACCCATGGCTGTGGGTAAGCCAGACTGTTGACTGGCACACCTGAGCCTGCTGAGAATGAAAATAGAGTTATTCAGTATTAGGGTGTTGGCTTTCCAATTTTGCTAGCTATCTGTAGTTCTGGGAAGCTTTCTCCTCTGATTATATTGAAAAGTCTGATTATACAACATATGATTCCTGTCATTCAAGAAAACAAGCAGTCATGAGATTCAGGGCTAAGACTCCATGCAGGAGTGTGCTACAGTATGTCACAGCATGTAGGGAGAGAGGGATGTCTCTGGACTGAGCCTGTTCTTAGGATTGTGGCCTTGTGTCAAATAATGATGCTTATGAAATAAGTAACATGAAGACTATAGTACTGTTCTTTGCTAATCTGCTACGCAGTTATGGAGACTTGCATAATTTCTGAAGTACTACGGACATAAAAGAGTTGATTTTCCACTCTACCTTGCTTTTTTGAGGTTTTTTTTTGTTTTGCTGTTGTTGTGGAGGGCTCTTCCTGGATAATGGTGCCTCTTTTCCTGGTTTCTGGATATGTACTGTGGTTTCTGTGGCTGGGAAGTGATAAATCTATGTATGTCATGTGTTGTTTGGGATTTTCATTTACTTATTTTTCTCTAAAGCATAATTACTCTTAATGACTGATCTGAGTAGTAACTCTTAAAAGGCAACTGAGAAACCTCCCTGAGATCTTTTTATCCTTCTCTTGCTTTTTTCTTTTTCAGCATGGTTTGGGTGTAACCAGAGCAGGTTCACAGTAACACTCTAGTGCCTTCCCTGTAGTGTGCATATGCTTTGCTCCCAGCTTTCTTTAAGGCATTATTTGCTAGTAAGAACAAGGCCTGCATGAAATAGGCAGGGAATTTTTTGGTTATTTTCCTGGTACGGCTTGCCTGACGTCTTCTCTCTGGTCCAGCCACCTCATCTTTGATATAAACTAAGTCCTTCCCTTTGAATCAACAGGACTGTCTGCAATGTTTTTTGCAATATTGACATTGAACAACCATGGAGCAATGAAGTTTGGGTAGCCCTACAGTAGCATATAACCAGCACTTTGATATGTCAGTGCTGCACATGATAAATGCATGTTCTACTTTCACAAAATAATAAAGCTGATGTATGTTGGCACTCATGCTTGTGTTCTTGTGCTTCGGTGTTAACAGCAGCTTGTGAAGCCAGACCTCATCAGGTGCTGTTCTGCATCAATTATTCCTGAAGACATTTATCAATCTTTGTGTACATTCTTGCTAGATGTTTAAGGTCGTATGGGTTTCCTATAGTCATTCCCAAAACTTTTTATGGGGTGGAAATCTGTATGTTTTTTTCTATCTCTACTTTCTTGTTGTATGTTATACAAATATATGAAAGATCTGTTGTTTTATAGGGACTTTCAGTGGCAAGCAGGACCAGATTAAAAAACAACCAACCAACCACAAAACTGCTCCATAGAGACTAATTTGGTAACTTTCTTAATTGGCTTCAATATAGACTTGAGTAAAATCCAGTGAAACCAGCACAAGTACTTCATGGTCTGAGAACAGCCTTGAATTAAACTGCAGAGTTTCCTTGTGTGCCAGGTAGAAGTCAAAATTAGCCCCAGCTTTTCTCATGTTGCAGTTCTTTACTAGCCAGACTAGTTGTTCTACCTGTTTAAGCTTCTGTGTCATGCATTTTGTGAGCAATGTAGAAGGTCCTTATTGCTGTTCTAAAAATACAATATATTCAACAATCTTAATTCAAAAGTGCAAGACAACACAAGTCTCTTTCATTAGTGGGTTGTGGTAGGTATTGCTGAATCTAGTCCAAACAATTACTATTCAATTTTATGTCCCCAGGCTATGTAATAAGCTGGAATATAGTTTTCACTCTGATCAGTCACATGAGAAATATCTACTTACTGTTGCATACCCTTAAGCATCCTTATTCATCCATATATTCATTCTGGCAAGTGCTGTACATGTTCCGTCATTATGTTATGTTCAGAGTTACACCATGACTCTTTATTTTAGTAGTTAGGCATGTGCATTTGAATATGTACCCAAAGCCAGACACTCATCCAAAATTCTGAGACTGATGAACTGGGTCATACCATTCAACTTGGAGTGTGGCAATGGAAAGAGTTGTGGTGATTCTTAAGCTCTTCAAAATTTAGGATTTTGTTGCAATTTGGAGTATTTTTAATATAGGAGTAAGGACGAGTATAGGAGTAAGTCACAAGGAATTGAGAAAGGAGAGATTTACTAGAACCTTGAAAAAAAGAGGCTTATATTCTTGGCTCAAAATAATATTCTGATGTGTTTTTTTCATAAAGCTTTTGTCTTATGGGTACAGAAAATGCAGCATAAACTTGTCCACAGATGAAGACCAGGGCAATTTTTGGAGCAACGCTGGTGCATGTTGTAGACTACCATAGTGGGTTTTAAAAAGAACAGCTTGGATAAGATCAGGTCAAGGAAGTTGAAGTACAATGTAATTAAACCGCTAACTGTAGAGGTGTGGACATGGAATTAAATAATGCTAATGAATCATGTAAAAAAATATTTTAAGCACTCAGAAAAATAAAACCGAATAAATGTCTACTGAATACCTACCAGTGGTGGCTGTGTCAAGTGATGTAGGGTCACTCAGACCCTGTGTGTTAAACTGTGAGGCTGGTGCTGTTTCAAAATCTGTCCATGAGTCAGTAAGGTGACTACAGACATATCTTTCCATGTGTCTGTGCTTTATGGATTTGCTTAGTCATAAAGGGGGATAGTAACACTTAATTAGTCTTTTAAAATCTATGCTCTTGAGTGCAGAGTAGTCTCTACACTGTTACTTTGTCTTTTTTAAACTTAAGTCCATATTGAATGTGTACCTTTTGGAAATGCTTTCTATCCAGTGGTGTTGTGTTGACCTAGTGCACTTTGCTTCAGTGCAGGTAATCTGCAATCTTCTGATACTTGGCTAATGAGGGCTGACCTGGGTTTTCATCCTTGATACCATTGATGGGTGGTCATGATTTAACTGCCTGGTCGCTGGCTTAACTGCAGAGTCACAAACTCAACTCAAAGCTGCATTCAGTGTGAAAAGAGGGATTTTTTTTTCCTAAGCAGCAGTGAGACTTTAAGGCCACACCACCTGAGCTAGGAAAAGAGCTTGGTAAAAAATTTTGGAATGGCAACATACTGCCCAGCCTGCTCTGTCCTGTTGCACCCAAACCATGCAGACAAAGCTAGCTTCCACAAAATACTGGAAAAGACTGAGTATTTCTGAATAATTCTTAATGTGAGTGGTTATATGAAAGCTTAACACAAAGGAAAGTGTGTGTGCTCAAATAAGCTACCTTTCCAAAGCTAATGCCAGTTCAGAAGGCATGGATTAAAGGAGGAGAGCAGGTAGGCTCCGGAATAGATCTTACAGAATCATAGAATGCTTTGGGATGGAAGGGACCTTAAAGATCATCTAGTCCATGCCCAAATCTCACTAATTAGCTTTTTTCTTTTTTTAAAATATGAACTGTGAATATTGGCTGTAGCACCCCCTATGATTATACCTTCGCCTACTACAAATTTTGCTGATGTTCAGTTGAGAGAGAAATAGCAATTCTGCAACATGCAGGTGCCCTGATGGCACTTAAAGGTGTGTTGGAGAAGTAAACAGCCCTGCAGGATCAATTTTCCTGTATTTCAAAGCGGAGCATGTATTCTCTAAATCTGCTGATGCTGAAAGATGCGTCTTGTCACATGTCCAAATCTCAGTGCCAGACAACTGCAGAGAATACCAGTAAAGGAGTGACTTTGTTCTCTTTCTTGGAGGTTGGGCTCTGATGTGTCGTGCAAAGGTAAACAAACACCACAGCTTGATATAAAAAGTGCACTAATGAGTGCAAGGATTTAGACTGTTGATAAGGTGAATATGAAGAATTCTCATTAACATTTTATCTGTGGATCTGCATGGAAACTGTTACAAAAGAGAGTACAGCTTGGGAATGGGGGAAGGTAACAATATTCCCTGTGCTGCTTCTGTGTTGCCTTTTTAATAGTTAGAGAATACAGAACAGTCTCAGGTCCAGCTTGTGCAATTTCAGTATTACACCAGCTACCACATATTCATCTGAAATACTTGCAGAGTGAACTATCCCCTCCCTACAGAAAATTCATTTCTGCATTATCAGATCAAGGAAAACACGGAGGCTACCTTCTGTTCTTATTCCTGTGTCCCCTGAAAAAGTCCTGATCTGTTTTTTTATAATGCAGACTTAATTGTTTAATATCTAAGATCTCAGACACGTTGCTATCACAAGCCACTCTGTATCTGTATGAATCTCTTGCGCTCTGCGGCTATGTCTGTAAGAATTTCCACTTCCTAATTATACTATTATCTTCCTTGTCTTTGGTGTTGAAAATACATCAGACCTGAAAACTATAATCATACCTAGCAAGCAACAAAGCTGAAATTCTGGTGTGACCAGAATTAACTGAATCCTTAAGGGATAATTCAATACACAGACCACAGCTATATTCAACAGTTTAAATATTTCAGCCAAGAACTGACACCAGTAAAACCTTTACAAGAGTCAAAAAATAATAATTCCAGAGCTTTTCAGTTAAAATGTTGACATTTCTCTTCTGAAATAACATAGTTATCTGTTGGAGTATTTTTTAATGGAATAATTAACCCCCTTAACATAGATCTTTTTCTCAAACAAATTCACTTTAACTCATTTTCCGCTCTGTTTTTTGGCTAGAAAAATTAATAATAAAGCTAGTGGTGAAATCTGCGGTGTGGGAGGTGTGTTTCTTTTATTTTGCGGTCTGGTTTGGTTTTTTGTTTTCTAAGTAATATAATTTGTGTCTTTAGATGAGATTTCCATTTAAAGATAGAAATTCAGGACACGGTTTGGTGCTCATGGTAGCGCTGGGTTGATACTTGGACTTGATGATCTTAGAGGTCTTTTCCAACCTCAATGACTCTATGATTCTAAATTCAATTCAGATTTCAATTTAAATACCTGAAAGGACAGCTCTTTACTGCATGAAAGCATTAATTGCTTTTCCCAGACCACTGCTTCATTGCAGGTGGACTTTCCTTTTCTTCTGTGCTGTCCATAAACTACTTTGATCAACTTCTTGTCTACCATCTTCAAAGATGTACATTCAGAACTTTGCTGCAAGGTATCACATCACTGTTCTAAGTCAGGCAGAAATTTAAAGTTGTTTTGGGCCAAAACCATTTGGGGTGACTTAAAGTAGTAATGGCAGTGTGAGAAGGAAGGACAATGTGTCTGTGACATTAGATCTAAGAGAAAAAAGGAAACAACCTAAAGATTTTAAGTGCAAGAAGAATTAACTGTTTCCATTGTGATTCTAGATCATCTAGTCCATACTCAAATCTCACTAATTAGCTTCCAATGTCACGATTCTTCCTTCCACCCTACAGTGCTAGTTAATGAATTTAAACTGAATTTTAAATAGCTGAATTTAGTTTAAAACAGTTCAATCAAAATGGCTGAGCTTGTGGTTGAGCTCTATTTGTGGGTGTGGAAGAACAAAAACTAAGGAAAAAATGGTGAGTTGCTGTTTGGTTAACTGCAAAAAGCTAAGAAAAACTGGTGGCTGTTTGTTCATTGGACTTCTCCTTTAGAAGTGGGGTAAACTGACTGTCGTGGGGAAGCACACAGTCTGACTTCTGCTTTGTGTTGGGGTTTTTTAACTTTGTTTGCAATGCTTGATGCAGCAAATCCGTACGAAAGTCTCATTCAAGCAAATCTTACAAATACTGATTTTTGGAAAAGAAAGTCTCTGTTTTGCTGAATACACCATCGTTATCATGAGATACTTCTAATTAACATGGAATTGCCATCTCTTTTCCATCAGCTGCTATCCAAGTGGAAGAATAGGAAATCTGAAGTGTTGGGCTGCTGCCTCTAAGCTTTCCAGTCAGCATTCATGCTTTAATGAAGTTTTTACTTCAGAAACCAGTAAGATCTTGTGCTCAGGCCATTAATGGTCATTCCCAAAATGATTCTTCTGGTTTGCTGGTTTCTTTTTCACTTTTTTTTTTTTTTCTTGCTTGCCTCCTAGGGGGTAGGCATCTAATCTGGGCTCAAAACCATGCTAATGTGGCTGTGCTACTTCTAAATTGTCCGTGGCTCATGTCTGGCTAGCTCCAAAGACAAGTCACTGTGGGTGCTCTGCACAGGCACATGACTTCTGCCCTGTCAGACCGATTTATCTGGAAATGAGCACTGCAACAAAGATGCCTGAGTTTGAAAAGCAGTTCTTATATGGCTGGTGAGGGATATGAGAGGAGAATGGGATCTGGAGTCTCGATGGCTCAAGGAAGCCAGGACTAGATGATGATTATTGTTTTTATTAGGTCATCTGTATTGTAAATCTGGTGCAGACAATTTTTTTTATTATTTTTTAAAGTGAAACAATAAGCTACCGTCAAGGCAATTGATTGTGAGTTCCTGTCTCTTCCTGCCCCTCCATCCTTAGTATGCACTATTAAAGGTTATGAAAAATTGGAGTTGCTTTGTGTCTTGTTTTGTTCTTCCTTACATAAGGGATGTTCCATCTACTCTCTTCTCAAGCCTGATCAAGCCTTTTATTTGATGCCAAATAGTCCAGGATTTGAGTTTACAGAATTATGAATAAAGGCTTCATATGCCATTTAAGATACAGGTTTCTTCTCATTCAGAAGTGTTTGGCATTTGCACTTCTTATTTAAACATGTTAAAGCGCTTCCATTGCTAAATACTGCTTGAGGGAACCAAAGGAGGAGAAGAAATTTGGCATAAATCCCAGTGCAATTTGGAGGCAAAAGACAGAGGATGCTCACTATCCTATAGAATGACAGTAATTAAAATTAATGAAAAATCACTGCATAACACCCACCACTTGACATATTTCCTCAGGTGGTTTTTGCAAAAATCTCAGAGAGACCTGTGGCTTGGAGCTTTGGAGTTCCCTTTCCTCTCCTCAGTCTCACCTCTGCTTTCATAAATATAGATAGCTAGTTGAAGAAATAATCTGGAAAAAGTTCGTTACTTAAGAGTCTTCTGGCTTAATAACTTAGGCTCTGTTTTAAGATGACTTAGTAAAATTGCAGTTTTGCACAGGTAGAAGAATCAGCATTTGAGGAGCTGCTGAGCCCCATGGGAGGGATACACCCCTGCTTCAAATACAAGAATCTATAGACATGATGATCTAAGAAGTACCTGAAGGTGGCATTGTCTATGGATGAATCCTTTGATAATTATTTCTCTACTGATACACTTTTAAATGTTGACTAAGTTGTTCACAACCAACAACCAGAAGTGAAAGTTGATCCTACAGTCATGCTGTTTTGTGTGTTAGATGCAGAGATTTTATTTCTTTCTGTTATGCAGAGATTTTTCCCTAGTTCCTTTACCAAGGGAACCTTATTTTGAGGACCTTTCTCCTGTCTGCAACAAAGAAGGGTTTGGTGATACAGTTGTAACTTTTCTATCTATTTTCATGGTTAAATACTGTGGGATAAGGATTGTATCTGTGCTGACTTAGAAGCCTGGCGTGGAAGGAGTCTTCTGGAATCAGGATTATCTACATTACCTAAATTAAAGGTCAAATGCTGCTGTGCTTCATACATCCTTTTTCTTATTGTTTGTGACCAATAACAGAACTCTAGTGAGCGATGGGACAAGAATCACAATGGAAACCGTTAATTCTTCTTGCACTTAAAATCTTTAGGTTGCTTCCTTTTTTCTCTTAGATCTTACATCAGAATGCCAAAAGGCAAAGTCACTATTTGACAAATTTTGCAGGGGCAGGCCATCTTTTATGCGGTTTTGCTGGGTGAAACACCTGATGTAGTAGTAATGAAGGAACCCTAATAAATTGTGTCTCTATTGCAATCACATGGTGCCACATACATGGGGGTATGGATTCTCTTTAAGATGAAAGAAACTTCCTGACTTCTTTTTTCTTTTTCCCGAACAATACACTTAGGAGAAAATTCTAACCTATTTATAAGGATTTAATTTTTATTTTTTTTTTTCTGGGAAAAAATACACTCAGTGTATCAGAAGAATTTTCAGTGTCACTTAAAGTGACATTAAAAGATCCTTTTGAATGAGTGAAGCATCAAACGCACAAAATCTTGATGCTTCACAGCCTCAGTGAACAGTCAAGACAGTTTATTACACTAAGGAAAGAGACAGAAGTTGTTTCTGTCTTGGTACTTTTTTACTCTGAGTTATTCTTTGTTTTTTGTCATGTTGCAAATCAGCAATGAAGAAAACTCACTCAGCAAGCAGTAAAAACAGCAACAACTGTTTACCCCTTGGGATATGTACTCTGGATAGAATTCCCCACCCAAAATGAGTAGACACTTCAAGGTCTATGCATACAAGTTTAGCTTGTCTTGGAATACAGGCTGTCAGCCAGTCAAGAAATCAGACAATCCAGTTTTTGATTTGAGGTTAATTTTTTTTTTCTAGCAGGTTAATTAGTTATCCATGAAGCTCAAGAAGCATTAGAACTGCAGTTTGGAATATTGGATGTTAAATCTCTAAAATAAATATTGAGAACTAGAGAAAAGAGATTGCTCTGCAAAAGAGTTGAGTAATATGATTTCCCTTTTCCTCACCCTTTGAACATATTGCTTAATCTGTTGTGAGACTGTAATTGCTGTCCTGAAAAAGGAGATGCGTGTAGGTGCCTTTGGGTTCCACTATCTCTTTTCTTTTTGGCAGCAGTCTGTTGCCTTTCTGTCTTCCTTAGTCATCAATGTTTATTAATAACCTGAATCTGGGACAAGATTCTTATGCTACTTTCATGAGAATGAATCCTGGTTCTAGTGAAGTTGGTAGGAACTTGGTCACAGACTTAATGATGCAATGCTTTCACCTTGGCAATGTATGTTTTCTTATAAAACACAGTGAAAAAATTATTTAAGTGTAGTACATTCATCACTTTTCCCCAAAAATGTTTAACAGATCAGTTCCTTTGTATCTTTTATATGATGGGTTTACAATCTGAATTAGAACAGGTTGAACAAGAACTTCTTCCAGCAGTTCCATATGTTTTTGGAAATATGAAGCTTGTGTTAGAACTTATTGGGCTGTGTTATCCTCATTTGGGAGTTCTGGGGGAATGGTTAATTATTTCTGTAGATTTTAACTAATTAAATACTGTTTGTTTAGAAGTCTGTCATGAAGACTGTGAAGAAACTGTCATGCCTATGGCAGCAGCATGAACACGCTTAGACTGTAAACTCTTGATCATAGAATCATAGAACGTTAGGGGTTGGAAGGGACCTCTGGAGATCATCGAGTCCAACCCCCCTGCCAGAGCAGGACCATAGAATCTAGGACAGGTTACACAGGAGTGCATCCAGACAGGTCTTGAAAGCCTCCAGAGAAGGAGACTCCACAACCTCTCTGGGGAGCCCATTCCGGTGCTCTGTAACCCTCATAGTAAAGAAGTTCCTCCTCATGTTGACGTGGAACTTCCTGTGCTCTAGCTTGCATCCATTGTCCCTTGTCCTATTGCAAGGCACAAGTGAAAAGAGCTTGCCCCTTTCTTCTTGACACCCAGCCCTCATCTTTTTATACACATTAATTAGACCCCCTCTCAGTCTTCTCTTCTCCAGACTAAAAAGCCCCAGGTCTCTCAACCTTTCCTCATAAGGCAGGTGTTCCTGTCCCCTAATCATCCTTGTAGCCCTCTGTTGGACTCTCTCAAGTAGATCTTGTCCCTCTTGAACTGGGGAGCCCAGAACTGAACACAGTACTCCAGGTGAGGTCTCACTAGGGCAGAGTAGAGGGGGAGGAGAACCCCTCTCGATCTGCTGGACACACTCTTCTTAATGCACCCCAGGATACCATTGGCTTTCTTGGCCACAAGGGCACATTGCTGTCCCATGGATAACGTGTTGTCCACCAGGGCTCCAAGGTCCTTCTCCACGGAGCTGCTCTCTAGCAGATCGCCTCCCAATCTGTACTGGTGCATTTTGTTACTCCTTCCCAGGTGCAGGACTCTGCACTTATTCTTGTTGAAGCTCATTAGGTTCCTCTTTGCCCAGCTCTCCAGTCTGTCCCAATCCTGCTGAATGGCCGCACAGCCTTCAGGTGTATCAGCCAAACCTCCTAGTTTTGTATCATCAGCAAACTTGCTGAGAAGACACTCTGTCCCTTCATCGAGGTTGTTGATGAAGATGTTGAACAGGACTGGACCCAGCACTGATCCTTGGGGGACTCCACTAGTTACAGGTCTCCAGCCAGATTTGGCACCACTGATTACCACTCTTTGGGCTCTATTGTGTAGCCAGTTCTTAATCCATCTCACTGTCTGTTCTTCTACCTCACACTTCCTGAGCTTGCTCATGAAGATGTTATGGGAAACTGTGTCAAATGCCTTGCTAAGGTCAAGGTAGATTACATCCACTGGTCTCCCTGCATCTATCCATTCAGTCACGACATTGTCGAATGCTTCAGTGCAGAACCTCCTGGTTTTCATAGGAGTGAAAAAATCACAAGTGTAAGACATATGAATGTGCCTTTTTCAGAGCATATCTATGACTGACAGGTACTTCCAGGAAAAATTGTAAATTGCTTTCTTTCCAAGAAATACTCAATAATAAGTTTGCTTTTTCTTTAGTTAGTTCTGGAATTAAATTTTCAGTCTCTATTCTTGTTTGTTAGGTTTCATTTCTTCCTGTCTTGTCTTCTAGGTTTTATGACTACTTATTTATAGGTTTGTTTCTTCCAGGCGGTTAAATTGATCTTTAATTTTATTTCATGACCACAGAGGAAAACAGCACAAGCTTGAGCAAGTTGGGAGGCAGACAGGTATTGTACTCACTTTCCTGAGGCTAAACAGACCTTTGCTTTAGTGTCTTGGCTGCTGAGATGTGCTCTTCTAAGGAAGAGGATGTTGAAGGAAATTGAGAGAATTTGTTCTTTTATTAGATTAAATGGAATAAAGATATGTGGTCACTCAAGCATACATGGCCAGTGCAAAGTCCAGATATGTGCTTAGTTACCAGTCTCAAATGAGTCAGCCTCAGAGTATACTTGTGGGTGTGGAAAGAGCAGAAAGAACAAAACCTCTTTGTAGCAGAACGAATTATTTCTATGAGTCAGGACTCTGGCCTCTGAGGTTGGTTTGGGATTGGAAATCAAGATAGTTCTTAAGGCATTTCGTGTTAGAACCTAAGGCCTTGTTATTACCTAAAATGTGCCTTTTATTCAAAAGACCAGCTAATTATAGCAACGGTGTTTGCATTCAACAGTTTCACGCCGTGGAAGAGGAAAGCAAGGCTGATGAGACCCTGAATGGTGCTTGATACTAGTGAAGCAGGAGATATCTGTACTTGCCAGCAGCTGTAACATAGGTGCAACATTACTTTGGTTTTGCTGGTGATCCCAGTACTGTGGGGAATAGGATTTGCCACTTTCTTCTTATGCCTTGAGCAGCTGTTATGCTTTCAAAAGGAAATTACTTTACTACTGTTTGAATTTCCACTTTTAAAATGCTGTGTTTGATCTCTTTGCTTTTATGGGATGGAGCAAGTCATTACTTGGAAAAGCTACAGCAGACAAGTGCATTCAGCAGTGTGACAAGTCCCTCTGTCAGATTGCTTGATGTGCTAGCAAGTGCCACACTGAATGGCTCAGATACGGAGCTACATATAACAGGGCTCTGGAAAAATCCTAGTGCTTGACTCTGTAGTTCAGCATCTATGGAAGGTATGTGTATTTTGTGTGTAAGAGGAGAACCCTTTATACTCCATTACAGAGTTCAGTCTTGGTTGAAAGCTACTGTGGCAGGGCTACAATTAATTTTTGTTTATACCAGATGCATTATATAGTATTATATAATAATTTGCTATATGTAAAACTCCATGTTGAGTACTTTTGGAACTGAAAAATAATTGGATGCATAAACTTGGGATTTAATATTGGTCTTATTCAGTGTTTTTTCAGGTTGTACATGACAGTGAAACATGGGATAAATTGTATAAAATACTCAGATAAACTTTTTATTATTAATGCCGCCCAAATTAGAGAAATAGAGCTTACATAGTATTGACTTTTTCTTTGTTTCTTTTCCTTTCTTATCAAGTTTCATGCATTTTTGACTATTTGGCAGGAGTCCCTAATCCTTGAAGCTCTAAATGATTTATCACCTCTCTGTACAAGCATTGAAGGAATCATGTGCCAAATGCATTGCGTGCTCTCCCGTGGCTTTCTCGCTCACCCACCCAGAACTGTATGTGCACGGGCAGAGGCACACCAATGCCTCCCCAGTCAGGACACTTATCTCTGGGAAGTTTATTGCTCTAAAAACTGTATTTTTAGAGGGACATATTCAGGAAATGTGTTTGTAAACATGGTTTTATTGCTACTTTGCTGCCTCCAGAGGAGATAGCTGTAGAGTGTTTCTTCTCAGGTTCTCTGGACCTCCTCATCCGTTACTTAACCAGCAGCAGCTCTCAGTCTTTTTCTGTATCATCACTCCATTTTAAAACTATGGCAAACATAGGCCTTTCCACTTAGCCATAAATTATGGTTTCCTGGATTTGACTTATTTTATTTACTTAACCTTCCTCCCATCCTTTCCCCCTTTCCAGATAGTCTTTTATCTGGCAGCACGCCAGCTCCAGTGGAGGTTCTGGCCCAAGTCAAAATCCTACCTCAGTATGTCCCAGTCAAGCCTCAGCTTATGACGTGTCTATCGAGTCATTCTGCAAACAAATTAATTTATCCTTATCTAGAAATTGTAGAACATTCATTCTGTCCTTCACCAAAGGATAGTAGAACAAGTCTGTGTGAGGGCCTTTCAGGGTACTCTGTATAGAAGTGCTGAAGAACACTGAGGTTTTGCTAGGTTTTCGGAAATTTCCTGGATTTAGTTTTCTTCCCCCGTCTCACCTTGTATGAAGCTAATCTTTCTGATATCAGAGATGTCCACCTACGCAACACAATATCTTTTTTCCTTGCTACTGAATTCTGACCATATACCCAGCTCTGCATAAGCCAACTATTGTTGAATTGGTCTGAAAAAGAGATAAATAGAACCAACAGAAGGTTTACTGGCACAAGGGCATTTGATGTAAAAATTAAAAGTTCCTTCTATCATTGGGAGTTAACTCCAGTCTTTTATCAGCTGGATTAATTTTCTAGTCTACTGGAATTGTGAAGAGGTCAAAAGTTTAATGACCAGTGGGGCCTGGATTGTAATGCAGTATCTTGCTTCTCTTAAAAATATTGCAAAATCAGAAAATGTTTTTAACATTCTATGATGTACCATTAGTCAAAATGCAGCCCTTAATAAAGTTGCACTCTGCAGGACTGAGTGGTGGTGGCAAAGGAAACATTACACTGCTTATGGCAATGTACCCCTGACTAAAAGCTTGCAAGAAATCCTGAAGCTGATGGCATTGGGATCTCTGCCAGACTTGTTACAGTTTCTGCTCCTAGGTCACTGATGTTAACTGATAGTGTTTCATCCTTTGGACGTTGTAGACATCCTTAGAATAGAATACAATAGAAGTGCAGAGTTTTGTGTTAAATGTTCTGTGGCATGTTGTGGGTACATAACCATAGCTGATAGGTGATAGTTAGCATTGAAGATGCAGTTTAAATGAGATAGTTCAAATGTATGCTTGTAAATCACAGTTGCATCAGGTGTGTTCTTTCATGATACTGTATATTCACGGGACTGTGATCAAGATGCTCCTTCAAAAGTGACTGAAAAGCAGACATCTATATAAAAACCAGCTCAGACAAAGACTTTCCCTTTCTTTGGGGGTGACACTGTTTATATGACAACCTTTGGTAGCTCACAAGGCCAATACTGGAGCATGGTAACCAGATTTGTTGGTTCTCTTCCTTGTTCTGCTTATCATATGCTCCATATAGGTCTTTCATCTCTCTGTGTGTCAGTTAATTCTTCTCTAACTGTCTTCCAATGACAGGGAAATGGAGCACATAAACTGAACGTCCATAGACACTGTGTGTGAAAGATCCTCTACGTTAACTCTCCGGGGCAGAGACAGGGTCTTGGTTTGTCTTGTATGACGCTGAGTTTTGTACCTTGTAAATTTTTAATATGCAAAAGTGCAGTTTGTGGGAAGGATGTGCTGCTAATGCTGCACTTTGTCTATTTTTAGGAAGACATTTGTCTGCTCATTTGCAGTTGCTGCAATCAGGGACAAATATTCTCAGTCAATGCACAAATTAAAGAAATGTTAATGTGTTGGTCTTGATTCTGATGTCATCCAGGCAGGTGCTGCTCTGAAATAGCTCTATTGAAGTTAAGGAGTAAATCTAATCAAAGATGACATCAAAAGCCATATAATCTATAAAGCAATTCTGACTGCATGTAGAACATACTGGTTTGCAATAAAAGCGGAGAGCTTTATTGAATTACGTTAAATTGTTGTCAGTGTGTAACCAAACCTCATTTCTGGATTTTCTAAAGTGCTGGTTGGAGGGAAATGGATTGTAGTTCTAACAGGAAGGGTTGGCTTTGAAATTTTTTATGGAGATGTTGCCCAGCAAGGTCCCTGAGATTCTTGCATTGTTAAGAAGCAGAACCTGGTTTTATTGTTGGCAATAGTCTTCATGGCTGACTCGCACTGGAGCTGGCACATTGAGGCAAGTTTAAGTCTTTTGAGTGCAAGGAGATTAAAATACTGATATAAGGGGTAAGATAGTACTTATTTGGCATTCTCGGGGTATGCAAAGTGATTATCCCTGAAGCGATGCATAGTGAGTGTGAATATAGCAACCACTATCTGGTGGATTTTCCTGCTTTGTACCTACACCCACTCTCACATAATCACCTACTTAATATATTAATCTTCCTCACCCTTTTGACCATTTGCATGAGAGTTGAGTGAATCTCTGAGTCGAAGCAAAACTGTAGATCTGGAGAATGGTGAGGTCAGAATACCATGATGTTTCAGGCAATGTTTTTTGTTGTGAAAAGCACACGGTTAAATCAGTCTTGTTCTGTTTCATCTAAAAGATCGATATTCATTTGACAGTGAGTAGAAGGAGGGGGGCAAGTCCAAAATGCAGCATATTAATGCTGAGGTAGGGGATGCTCACGCTACGTATTGCCATCTAGTGGAGCTGGATACTTTTCAGTTTGTCTGCTAGTACCTAATATAAAAGGCTGATATTTTTCTTTTTCACTAGATAGATTTTTTTTTTTACTAGATAGTGTTCTTTTTTACTTTCTCCATCTTTTCAATGCAACACCAATTGACCTCAGCTAATACAAAATTTCTAAGATAACAGAGACATCTTGTTTGTGCATTTGTTATTTTTTCTTTTAATTTACAGCATGCTTATTATATTCTGTAAAGATCGCTGATCTCTGTGAAATGATATGTAGGTTTTGGGGGTTTTGTTTCTGTGGAGAGTGAGAATCAGCAATGAACAACAGTATCTGGATTAGTATCCTTATTAACTTTGAGTAAGAAAGTTTGAATTCTCTGGCTTTGTCTTTTATTCCTCCAGAGGAAGAAAATGAATTTCCTAGGCTGTAAAGTGCAGTGGGTGAACAGAGCTGTGTTTGAATGGGGAGTCTGGGGGATTTTTCTTTGTGTATTTTTAGGTTTAGGGTTGGGTTTTTCTTATTATTTGGGTATTTGGTTTTTGGTTTGGGTTGTTTTTTGTAAGACTAATGGAGCAGAGAGTAACTTACTCAACATTTCGATGTTGTTTTGTCACAGAAAAGCTGGGATATCTTGTGACAAAATTCAAAGTATGTTGCTGTTAATGCATATTTCTTTTGGTTACTTGTTCACATTTCAGAAAGACAATTCTGTAACAAAGATGTGGTAATTCTTGGGATAAGCCTCTGCTTGAAGGACAACAGGGTAGTTACCAATGGCTAGATTAGATTAATTTAATTTTTTTCATCCAGGACATCTGGTATTTCAGATTGAGTTTCGCTCTCCTCTGCTCCTGTCTACAATAAGCAGGCCAGAGTGATGAGCAGTGACTGGTATTCTTTCCTTACCACTCCTGCAGAAAGAGAACTATTGTAGACAGAATAAATATACACCTCTGGACTTTCATCCCATGACAGCAATGGATAGACTTTAGGGAATCTCTTTTATTTCATATATATTGTAAGTTTTCTGTATTGCAAGGTATATGGGGACATTGAGATGGCCATATGTTTTTGATGACAGCTTTTGGACCAGCTTATCTGGCAAGGAATGCTTTAAATAATAATAAGAGAGTGAACCATCATAAAATAATTCCTATCAAAAAGTGTATTTAAAAATAAAACTTCCTCTGTGCTGGAAGAAGTGTGCTTGTTGGAGATGCAGTCTTTATAGAAAAAGCCAAATACACTTAGTACTAGGTATGGTTGAAGGTAGCATCTCTAAGTAAACACTATAAAGAACCAAAATGTAAAATCAAGGAATAGAAAGAGAAGTGCTTAATTATGTCATCTACAGCCATGACACATTTGAGATCTGACTCTTCTCCCTCTGATGCTTACGACAAAACATTCATTAACATTTCAAAGCTAGTTTTGAATTCTTTAAGGACTTCTGTTCTTCTAAAGGTAGCTGCCTGCACACACAAAGGTCTCAGTGACTGACGGCGATGCTAGATCTCATAAATTCTATTTAGGCAAGAAGATGCAGAAAAATAAATGCTCCTTATAATAAGCCTTACTCTGACTTCCCCGTCCCTATGAAAGGTAGCTGAGAAGACTTAGTAACTGGTTAAACAGCTGTAAGCCGCAGCCACAAATGTGTTTGGTGTCAGCCTCTTTGTCTGGCTGGCAGATACTGCTATTGAGACATCATTTTCAGTTCATGGATTTGACATAACTGTTGCAACTTTCTTCCAGTCCACTCTGTGTCTACAGCAGCTTGGTTGTGCTGTGAGAAGGCCCTGTGCCAGGTCCTTTGTTCCAAATGAAGGAAGTAAATCATTTAATGTCTCAAAAACATGCCTAGAAATCAATAGAGGGGATTAGAACATCAAATCTATTCAAGGTCAGTGCAGAGCCATAAGGGCTGAAAAAAGTGTCTCTGGGTCAAACCTGGTGATGAAGGCTCAGAGCAAACCTTAGGAGAAGCACAAAGTATGAGCTGGAGCCCATGCTGATGTGAATCTGTTTTATTCCAAATTAACTCAAGAATGCAGACTAACACCAACTAAGACTTGAGCAGAAAGGCTTGGCTTTCCAGCATGAGAACCATGTTCAATTTAATTAAGGTATGAACCCCAAATCTAACCAAACTTGCATTTCCATGCAGGAAATCAACCAAAACCCCTCTCTTTAAAGATGTAGCTCCAGACATGAACTTTCTCTTTACTCTCTATTCCTCCAACATAAATTGCTCTTACCAGAAGAACAGGAGGGATGGTGCTGAGAAGAGCAGAAAGCAAGCTCTCCAGGCAGAAAGTGGAACACTGTACAGAAAGGAAAGAGAACCTGACAAACACACAAATGAGCCTCTTTAATTTCCAGAATAGGTAAAATCTAAACAAGCCAGACCCCTAAATGGAGACCATTGTAAAGAGACTGCATGAAGCTGGGCAAACCTTCTAGTAGTGATGGGCAAGTGAGGTGGTTCTCTTAAGAAGCTGGAACAAGTTACGATCAGCATCCTCAAAGGAAAAATCAAACTTGGGTTCCCCATCTGAGCTCGGGTTTCTAGAACTGGCTTGGAGACTACTGAGAGGTGGGAATTGGAAGAGGAGAGCAAGGATGGTTTTCTTGTAAAATCTCTCTCAACTTGGATATGAGTTGATCAAAATCTGTATTATATTGCAATTAAAGGTGGTCAGAAATATGACTTTTTCCGGTCCCCTAAAATAATCTCTGAATAGGAGTTTGAAACAACTTGGAGATTTAAAATGAAGGAAGATGCATGCTCAGTTGGGACTTCCATTGGAAAAGTTTTCAGGAGCAGTTCTGCAGAGCTTTTCCACTCTTACACTTGGAGCTTGAACCTTTTGTCTCCCACCTTCCAGTGAAACTGGTAATAGTAGGGATGTCCTTGGAGAGGAAAGTATTCTGCCAAGAACCCCTCTGGTTTTGGGGGGGGTAAGCAAAGTGATGGGCAAGGTCTACTGGGTACATTCTCACTGTTTTGTCTTAGGTATACCTCCAGAATATTACTTCTATTTTAGATCAAAGGAAAATGCAAAAGCATGCTAGAAATCCTTTTTTTTTTTCTTTTTATTTTTCTTTTTTTTTTTTTTTTGTGGTTTGGTGTTTTTTTTTTCTTCCTCCCCTTCAGTTACTGTGTGGTCAACCTTGACAGGCTTTTACTGCTCTGCCAAGTTCTCTGGGAGCTGCAGAGACCATCCTTCTAATGGATATATGATGTAATTATATTTCAGCATCCTCTAAATTGGTCCCTTCTACTACCACAGTGCTGACATGTACATGCAGTTGAAAGTTTTGCTTTATGAATATGTATTTAATGAGGATGTGGCCCTAAACTATCAGAGAGGGCCAAGAGAGCCAGCTGTGCAAGAGCTTTCGGTGCCCAGAGCTGACTGGGATAAACTATGGATGTTTTTCATTTGTGTCCTTAAACAATTTATCCAAAAATCAAAACTTCTTGTTTTCATTATTCTGCTACAGTACTAGGTAACCAGAAATGCGAAGAAAAAAATCAAGGTAGGGAAAAAAAAACCGCCAACCCCTTCAGAACTTTAAAAGTTGGCCTTTTAACCCATATTTTCAACACCTAGCCTTAGCAAGGCTTTGGTGCAACAAAGGCTGATGACTGATCACTGTGCTGTCGCGCGGTGCCAATCTCCGCCTACCCATCAGTGAGCTGCTGCCTACAGAAAAGCAGAAGAACTCCACAGACTTGTTTGGTTTTGAAATCAGAAACATGCTCTTTTGATGCTCAGTTTACAAACTACAGCTCAGCCTTAGTCACAGAGATAAAAGGGATGTGTGGAACACTTGACACTAAAATTGCAAGTAAGAACTGGAAGCTGTATTTCTATTGGAAGCATTACCACATTTTCCTCAGCTGACCTCATGGAGGTTTTCATCCAGAGATTGGCTGGAAAGTGGGAGTCTGAGGCATATACTAACATGGGTTTGGATGCTTTCTAGTAGCATTTTGTGTTGCTGTGTGTGCTTGTCCATAACTCACCCTTGTTTAGAAATGGCTTTTAGAACATGTACATGGGCAGTTGACCCAGGTGCAAAACCACAAATGTCTTGTTATGAGCAAACAACACATTTTCTTTGAGGATGTATCATCTTCACTAGGAAGCAGCATTACTGTAGGGAAGAGGAAACCAGCTGGATACAACCTTGTTGCATAGCCCCTCTGGCTGTTTCTGAACGTAAATGCTCACCTGTAACATAGTTGGTTCCATGTATTATAAAATCACCTGTTAATGCTGTAATCTACATGCCTCGATAAATCTCATTAGGGTCACTGGAGAATTGTCTTGGACAAAGTTCATAGCATACCCTTATGCTTCCAGTAGCTTTAAGGAAATCATTTAAATGTTAGATAATGATGCTTTCTTTTACTCAATACTTCATTCTGCAGTTAAGTATGCTCAGAATAGCTTGGATTGGTTTTAACCAGTTTGGAGTTTTTTACAGCCAATATTTCAAGAGAGAACTGAGAAACAAAATAGGTGTGGGGTTTGGAAGAAATAAAAAAAGAGAGGAGAATTATTTAAGCTAAAGGAAGAACAGATGTTTAACAGCTTTAAAAACAAACAAATCCAATTCCAGCACTAGCAATTATGGAATTGATGACAAGACCCTGACTCCAGGCAGAGAGAGTGACAGTGGAGAAAGGAACCTAGACACTTTTTAGCTTGATCATTCCCTGAGCAGGTTATGAGAAGCTTCTCTGTAAGAGCAATGAGCCAGATTCTGATGCTGGGGGTTCTTCGTCCTATGACTTTGAATATAAAAGTTGTAAACACTCATATGTTTAACTCAAAACAACACTGTCACTGCAAAGAACACAATTACCTGCTGTTGTGGGCTCACTCCAGCAAGCAGCTAAGCACCTACAGTCAGCTGCTCATGGTTGTGCTGCATGGTTTTGTTTTCTTTCCAAAGCAGGTTCCTGTATTTTGGTCATACAGAATTACACACAATCTAAAGCCTAGATTGAGCTGTTTGGGCATGCTGCAGTTCAAAGAAATACAGGACTTGAAAACACACACCAAATATTTATCACTTCTATATACTGTTTCTATGCTACCTTTCAAATTTTGTGATAACTCAGTAGAAAAAGGCTCTTAATTATGTGCATTTTCAGTGATTAAAAAAAGAATAATCCTGAAAATTGTCTCTTGTGATTGAAGAGGCTATAAATCACGTGTGTTGGTAACTTTCTAAATCTTGGCTTTCTGCATAAGGTCTTTGATCTTTAAGTGCAGATGTTCAGCCCGGTGCCACAGTAGAGTCCAGCATCGGCAGAGTCCCTGTGTCACCTTTTTTACCTCAGCTCAGTGCTCCATGCCCTCTGCCCCTCACAATTGGCCTTGAGAAAATGGTGTATTTACTGGGCTGGGGCTCTGTGTGACTTCTGTGACTTCCTAGTCCCTTTGAACTGCTTTGCCCCTTGAGGTGTAATATTCTCTCTGATCTTAGGAAAACTGATTAGACAGGGGAAGCAGTTGTTACATTTCAGTAGCCTCCATAGCTGGAAAACCTATGAGGCATTTTGATCAATTAGATCCCACTGACCGAAGTACATATTGCTACTTATAGCAGACCAATAGAAACAGAGTAGTGCTGAACACACAGATCGTATTTTGCACTGCACCAAAGCAAAATAAATGACACGTACTTTGTAAGCAGGTAATAACATCTCCCAAACAGAAGAGTTCCCGTGTTAATCATATTTGACTTCTCTAACTGGCTAGCTTCCTTCTCCCCAACAAGAAAGCAGGTTGCTGAAATTGTGACAAATGCTTGCACACTTTATGAAATAAAAATTGTGTTCAATCTTTTTCCCCAGTCTGCTGTGCCAAGAATGCTTCAAGTGAATAGTATGGCCATGTTTGTAGGCTTCCTCAATCTAAACTTTTAAATGGAATTCCACTGAAACTCCTCTCTGATATGTGTCTTGTTCATGCTCTTTCCTTTGCACAGTATAATGGATTCTTTAAGCTTTGAAAGTGAGTTGTTGTGGCCTAAAGTAACAAATCAGTTTTGGAATGCATGCTGTCTGTTGTAAATGATTTGGGGGTAATAAATTTTCTGGTACAAAGCAATAGGCAGAGTTTTCATAATGTTGAACAGTTTAGACTTGTCTTGAAGGGAACAATGTCGCTAAAGCAATGCACTGGTTCCAACTATTTGTTATTACAAAAGACAACTTCTTTCTTCCTTAAGGTAGAATCCTCATCAGATTTCATGCTTTGCTGTAACTTGTTTTATTTCATAGGTTAGACAAATAAAAATACTTGAGCATAGTTGTGTATCTGTTACATCTTTTAACGTAAACTTTTTTTTAGGCTGCTTAGAAAAGCTGCTTCATGTTGCCCTTTATACTAAAGGGCCATTAAAGTGGATTTGATTACTCTTAAAAAACTCTAAGAACTTAGAAAAAGTTCTAGACAACATTTGAACCTTTAAAACTGAAAATTAAGGCAAACACTGCAGAAGCTGTATGTATTATCTTAAATTTAACATGATGGATTTTTTCAGCACTCATTATGTTCTCTCCTTGAAAAATACACAGATGGGGATTTCTAGAACTCTCCCTTCCAGATAAACATGCTAAACTAACTGCTGGGTGCTACATGCAGCTCTCAAGTTAGAATGGGCTTGTGGTAAGACTAGATGTGTAATAGCTATCAATAAACAAGACACTTCCACTTTTCCATGCCAGTATCCATCTCATTGGTGCTGGGTGTTATGCAAGCCTGGAGTCTTTATCTCGTTTTAGTGACTGCAGTGCAGGAAAAATGAACCTTCTTAATACCCAGCAGCCATGAGAGTGATTAACTTTACTAACACTTTCCCTTCCCCACACCTCTTTTCTTGCTACACTACTCAGGGTACCAGCCTAGAATGAGGTGCCTCCTTGTTACAAATAAGACAAGGTTAAAGTTCTCTTGTACTCAGTGCTTGCATTGTGAGTGCTAGTGTAATTCTCAATCACCTACAGTCTCAATCTTGTATTTTCCTTTCTGCATCAAAAACCTTTATGAGATTGATTCCACAAAATGCAAAGCAGTAATCATGAGCCAAATCCACTGGGAGAAAGTAAGTATTTGAAACAAAAAAATTTAATAGTAGGGAGATGTTTAGTGATACTTTAAAAGCCACCGAGTTGTTGTTGAGGGAAAGGCCTGTGATGAGCTGGTTTTCCCTTTTGAAGTGGAGGAAAATCCTAAACTAAAAGGGAAATGGAGGTGGCTGCAAAAGAGGTTGATGTTAGTGAATACTCTTTGGATGACCGCTGGAGGCGGCAAAAGGAGGCAAGGAGCAGTATGGGGCCAGCAAAAATAAATTCAACTCCCTTTTTCCTGAGAGCAAAAGGAATAAATTGAACTCTGATCATCCTTTAGTCTGTTACTACTGTACTATTAGTGAGTCATTGACAATCCAGACAGGTAAGTCATCATTCCTGTTAGGAAAAAATAGATGATGTATTCATGTAGTGGGACAGTGGAGTGTTTGCTCTTCTAACAGGAAACAACAATGGTGCCAAAAAGCAAGTGTAACATAGTGTCTTTAGATGCTAGACATCCAAAAGCTCTGGAAGAGCTCAGCAAGCACATCTATAAACTGTTATTTTGGGGGAAAGGGATGTAGTTTCCTGATTATCCCACCTTTGCAAGCTCAGGGAGAACTGAGAAGCTCTGGAATTGCACCAGGGCTTTATATTAAAAATTAACAAAATGCATGACAAAAGAAACTGTAGACCTGCTAGATGGAACATGTCATACACAAAATACATCATTTGTGTATTCAAATAGATGAACATTTCTGTGTTGGCCAATCAATGTAGCTTCAAGGAAAATAATGCCTAGGTATAAGCTTTGTATGCCATAACAAGCTTTTTTACTCAGGTATCTAGTAGGAAATACTAGTTCATTTGGGGGAGGGTGTTCCTGGGTTAAACTGCAATGGAATGTGTATTCAGGATGGATCAAAATCTGTTCAAAGGAGACCTTTGATTATAAACTATGAAGTAATTATTGAGTGAATGGATTTCTAAAGCAATCTTACTATACTTGACCCATGCTACTCTGTTATGATTAACCTATGAAGAAAAGGCATGATACTGAGAAACGCTTGATGCAGAGGATAGATCCAGTTGCTGAGAGCCATCTGAACCAACCTGAGACTGAGCCTCTAACTGTGAAAGTAGCTAAAGGTTTGCTGGCAATTGTATTAGATTTATGTATAACCTCAAGATTAAGGTGTTCCCATAAAGGGACTTTTTACAATGGCTTGTAGTGACAGGATGAAGGATAGTGGCTGTACACTGCAGGAGGGAGGATTTAGATTAGAAATTGGGAAGAAGTTCTTCGCTGTGAGGATGGTGAGACACTGACACAGGTCGCCCAGGGAAGTTGTGGATACTCCATCCCTGGATGTGTTCAAGATCAGGTTGGATGGGGCTTTGAGCAACCTGGTCTAGTGGGAGGTGTCTCTTCCCATGGCAGGGAGTTGGAACTAAATGATCTTTAAGGTCCCTTCCAACCCAAACCATTCTATTATAACAGAGAATTTAAAAGAAAATATTGTTGTTTTGACATTTTTTCTTTTACTGAACATGAAACTGAAGTTTGCATGGGAAACTTGCTGATTCAATGGAATAGTGAGACTTCTGTTAGTGATGGTAACAGTTATGCAACTGATGTTTTCTGCCTGGTGATAGCTGTGTAGGCAAGTGTGCTCAGTTAGCAAGACAACAGTGATAGCAGAGACATGTTGAAGACTGACAGTAAAAGCATTTCAGCTGTAAAAGCTTTCTGTAGGGCCATTGCGGTCTGTAAGGCATGTAGGGCTGCTCTCCCCTGAGTCAGGAGGGTCTCTGAACTGATAGACAGGAGACATTGGTGAGCCACGCAAGAGCTGGTGTTTTCTTCTGCTTGAGAACAGTGCTGAGATAGCAAGTGGGGATGTGCTGGCTGCTCTCTGCAGATGGTCTTGGTCCAGTTCTCAAGTGAACAGGACTCAGCTGGAGTTTATCATGTACAGGTTGCATAAGGAGGCTCTTAGCTGAAGGATGGAAAAGAGGTGCTGGTTTTGTAGGAGTGGGAAAACTCAGGAATATCTTCTTTAAAAGACTTTGACAATCTTCCCCTATTTTAGAGCGCTTCCCTGTTTGTACCTGTTTGTGGTCTGGACCAAGAACAGCAAAGTGACTGCTCACCAGCATGACCTTTCTCTTTCTCCATGATTAGTTTTGTTTTCTCGGTAGCCTGTTATTCCTAGGAATGAAAATAAATGTTCATGAAGGGCAGTGGTAGTCAGTCTGAACAGGAGGCATGTGGCTGCTGGGTAGTGCAGGTGAGGTTGCATTGCACTAGACCTTGCCATGGGGAAGTGGGAGGCAAAGCCCTCCACAGATGTCTCTTCACTTGCTGCCCTTCTCTCTTTCCCCTCTTTCTCACCATAGGTCCCAAAAGATACTACCCCAGAAATGGACACTTGCTTCTTATTTCTGCATGTAAATCATAGAATGGTTTGGATATATCTTAGGGAGAACAGACTCTACTAGCATGAACATCCCAGGTGTCTGTATTTGCTGGGAATTGGGTTTGCTGCTGGAACAGACTCTACTAGCATGAACATCCCAGGTGTCTGTATTTGCTGGGAATTGGGTTTGCTGCTGGAGCTGTCCCTCTCTAGGCCCATATTTCTCTGTCCTTTAGTCCTTTTTCCTCTCTTACAAACCAGAAGCTGTATGGCCACTCAGGAAATTAACTTACTTATTGATCTTTCTGAGGGTCTGGGGATGTAATTCTGTCTTTATTACATCAGATTTTAGAAGATATTTTTGAACAGTGGCAAAAGCATAAAAGTCATAAGAAAAAGAAAAGCTCACCAGAAAAAAAAAAAAAAAAAAAGGAAGGAGGTCTGAGATCCAGGTTTATGGAGATAATCAAATCAGTATGCATGCATGAGGAAGAGATGGAAGATTTTAGCAACTTCTGTGCTTCAGGAAATTTATATCAGTAAACTTACTATTAAAATCAATGTATAAGCTTCAACTTTTCCTTATTTTAGCTCATAGGAAGAAGGACAAGGTTTATTATGCATTTTTAATTATTATTTCTGTAGCAAATTATCAGAAGTACTAACATTTATCATTCCCCTTTGTAGCCTAAAACTTGGCTTGGCAGCTCATGAGGTTTCCCATGAAATTGCTTGAGGTGTTCCCGTAACAGTCTGCACTGATTTTCATACAGCAAATGTCTTTTCTTTTCCTAAGAAGACCAATGGAATGTGTGACTTCCATGAACGGCCTCAGCAAACATGTGCCCTGAATCTACAACGATCAAATCTAAGACAATTGAGAGAGATCAGTTGTGTTATATCATGAGAAAAATTAGTAATGCTGATATATTCATTGCAATTTATGCCCTTGACTTTTTTCCCAGGTTTCCGGTATCTTGTAGCGAGAATTTCTGACAGTGAAAGCAAATGTCCATATATACCACAGACATATGGTTTTGATGGGAGAACTTTGGTAATGTGCTATCAGAAGTAGCTATTTGTCAGTTAAACTGGATTTGATGAGTTAAAAATGAGAGAAGCAGTTCATTAAAAAATAAATGAATGTTCTAGTTCGATTTCCTACTCACTTTTTGGTAAACTCAGGTAATCATTAAATCAGCTAAAAAATCAGAACAGTTAAAACTGAATTTTCCTGAGGATTTTGTTTTTCAAAACTTATTCCAGGTTTCTTACAGTACCTTCTTCTATGAACAGGAACTGAAGTTAGATCTGGTTGAAAAAAGGTAGCATCATAAAAATTTTCATCCTGTAGCAATTAAAATTTCCATTGACAAGACAGAAAATGTTGATGAGGCTCAGAAGAAATGAAAGATCAAGATGCAGTGCTGGTGATGAGTTGGGTTTGGGTTTTTTTTTTCCCCTATTAAAGCACCAGCAAATATGTATACTACATTCCCAATAGGTAAAGGATTCCAACCTTCTTATAATATAGCTTCAATTTGAAGCTGTCAGATCTCAAGAGTGAGAAAAAGCAGAAGACAGTCTGTCACACTGGCATTTCTGTTTCCACATTTTCCTTAATCACCAAGTAAAGAATGTATTTTTTCATTTACACCTACCTGTAACTTTATGTAGCACGACCAACCTCTCACGAATTTAAGAGGAATAGAAGTGTCAAGGTAATGATACGTTCCTTTTTCTGCCTTTTGAAGGGCAATTTAAATTGTCTTCCTGAAGCATGGTTTGCATTAGTGATGCTAAAATGTGCACATGTAAGTACTGTAAATGGTTGCAGTGTAGGAGTGAAGGTATTTCTCTCCTCAAGATGGAATAGTGATTTTTTTTTCTTATTGAAATACAAATTGCCATGTCTGTTTAAATCTGAAATGTGGGGTGTTCTTATTAGCACCTCCAGCCTGAAGTCTTTTCATATTCAAATGAATGTTAAGTGTTACTAGGATTACACATTAGTCCCTTTTTAAAAGAATGGGCTGAAGAGCTTGTTTCAGCTGTTCATTGTTCATTTGAGAGTATATCAAGTATGCTCATTTTTAAACCAGATTTCATAGTCTTCTGATATTTTGGAAGAGAAATAGGAAAAGGCAGATAAAATGTAAGCCTTGTGTTAGCTTAGATCGATTATCCTGCACTTTGATGTTGTCTTTCTCCTAAATTGGCTAAATATTTAAAGAATAATTGAGCAGGATTGGCTACTTCATTTAAGAATTCTATTTATTTATTTATTTATTGATACTATCCACTTGGTTTTAGAAAACAGACTATTTGCAAATAGATATTTGATGCCTGACTGGCATCTTTATAGATTTTTCTAAGTGTCTATACACATAATAAGTTTTTATCTTCTCAAAATACACATAGTGCACTTTTAGAAGACAGTATTCTTAAACTGTACTCAGCATGTAATTTTGGAGGCCATCAGCAGTGCTTGGACTAACTAAATGCTTTCAAGAAAGCTTTCAAATGTGCAATAGCTTCATGCATTACATTGATATGTAGTCTACATAAAGTTTGTAGAATGTTGTGGCTAAGGAAGCCCCTAAAAATGTCAGATCACTTAAAATTTTTAGATGAGGCATATCACCATAACCCCATTATTTATTCCAGAATCTCTTCAGAGGTTTTAGGGTTTAGAGCATTGAGAGAGCAGCAGTACAACGTATGAGCTGCAGGTTGATTCCAAAGCTGACATGAAGATTCTTGTGCCTTTGATATAGGACCAGATTTTGTACTCCCATATTACTGATCTGTTTTGTGCATCTGCAAAGTATCTAAACTGTTTCTGGAGACTTTAGGTGGCCAAACAAATTTCTGTCAACGCCATCTTCCACTCCTATTTGGTTCCTTAATCTTTCTGAGGTCAGCAGACAGTGCATTTTCCAGAAGCATGCTTTACAATGTGCAGGGCTTCCAATTGTATCTTCTTCCTACCTAAATTTCTTTAATACTCATCCATCTTTATTCTTCATATTTCAAAATTAGTGTATGCATTAGAAAGGTTTTTCCGGAATAGTTCTTCTTGCACCAGTGCTGAACCTCTTGCACTCCCAAAACTTTTGAAAAAGCAGCTCTGTCTTCCTGATAGCATTCATTATAAAGCAGCCAAAGAAAACTGAGTGAATTAGAAGGGAAATTTTATCAAATGCAGTGAGTTTCTTTTGGCATGCAAGGTGGGTTTTTTTCCAAATAAAGTGATGTTAGGGTGAGGTGGCTGCTATTTTCCTGTAGGTGTTAGACAAAATTCTATTGGAAGTTACTTTGCCTGTTAGTGGATTGTTTCTTTGCCAATGCCTGAAATATTTCACCGAATACCTTTCAAGAAACCATAAAATGTTTTACCACCATGAGCCAAGATGGAGAATAGAGATATCAACCTTTGAAAGTCAGCATACACTATTACTACCTACCCATTTAATGGGCTCTTATTTTTTCTGTTCTCCTGGGAAGATGTTCATCATTCGTGGTGACATCCCCACTGATGACTCTTCACCGCTCTTCATCAGCTTTATCAATTTATTCAGGTAGCTCTAGCAGCTGCGGCTTGTCTTGCTCCACAGCCCTGCTGTAGTTGCTTGGTAGTTATGCCTGCATCCTGTCTTGTCTGGCCAGGGGAATAAGGAGCAGGAGAATACTGGGGAACTTGTATCACAGACTTGCTTGCAACATAGAAAATCTGAGATTATGAAGATACAGTAGTATTCTTCTAACAGCCAGATTATGTGTTTGGGAAGATTGGAAGCACAGTTGAAAGAGTTAGTAGATAAACTCCTGAATGGTGTGTCCACTTTGGGTAGCTTAAATGGGGACAGAGAGATGACACTTTTGACAGAGGGCATCACAAAAATGTGAGTTCAAGATGAGGATATATTAGATAATGATCTTAAACTAATTGCATGTTCCTCTTACATCCCCTCCTGAAACCACTTAATACTTGCTTCTGGCTACTTTCAGAGACTGAATATTCTGCTACAAGGAGTTTTGGTGTGACAAAGTACAGTAAGAAAGTGATGGGAGTATGAGAGACAGATCCACTTTGTTGATGACACTATGCTAGCTGAAAGAACAGATTTGCAGCAGAAATATGATGCGTTTCTAAGTCATCGGGGGAAAAATATCCCAACTAATATTCTTGATATTCTGAAACAATTATGCAGTTTAAGTACTGAAAAATATATCATTATCACTTTGCCAAGAGCATGTGCTTTAATATCACAAACCCTGTGGTAGTTAGTTGGCCTTTTCAGGCATATAAACATTTTGTTGCTTGAAGAGTGAGTTAAAACTTTAAAAAAAGCCCATGGCTGGCAACAGGAAAAATTCATCCCTTAGCTGACTTGCTTGTCACAGTGTGCTGCCTATAGAAGAAGGTTTGAAAACCTTTCTCTTCTTCCTACTTTTTATGCTATGTAGTAGTCTTATCCAAAAATTCCTTGATCATAAAGCCTGAAGGATCAGTAGCTGGCTAGAGAAGAAACACCAGATGAGAGAGGTGACTGTGGTTTGGGACTTCCAATTTCAAGTAACGTGACTGAGCCATGTTCTGTTCTCAGCCATATCTGTCAAATTTGGAAAATCAGGAGACCAGAAAGGAGCTACAGGACTGTCAAATCAAAGACAAAGGTTATTTGGGATGCAAGATCCAAGCACATCTGATTTCACCAGCAATGGAAAAGAGCAGGTTTGGAGAGGGGACAGTAAGGTATAAAAGGATAGGAGAAAAACTACCTAATGATTTTAAAAGCAAACCTTGGGTTCAAATCTTGGGCAGAGGTTCAAGTCAGTTCTTTAAACCAGTTCTCCTAATCCTAGTTATCATCTTTCTCCTCTCTTGTAGGCAGGAGTTTCTCTATAGCCAAAGGGAAGAATCTTCCCAGTTAAGAAATACCAAGGAACTTGCCTCAGCTAGCTACAGCAGTTGAAAGAATTTTTTCCTCTATTTCAGGTTTCACTGACAGTTTTCACTGAAGCTTCTTTTTCTTTTTTCCTTTTTTTTCTTTTTAATATGCCTCTCACAGTTTTAGTGGGACTCTTTAGTCTTTCAGATTTGTACCCCTGAGGCTTTCAACTTTCCTGGTTGCTTCTTTGCAAGCAGGGCTCCCACAGATTGTGTTTAGTGCTGTATATGTTCCGTGGAAGGGCATGAATGTTTTAGTGACCTTGCAAGTTATTCATGGACTGTGTTAAACTCTTATTTGTGTAATTCATGGGAAGTACTAAATGAAAAGGGTGCTATAGATTATTTTTTTCCCAGTACAACACCCTGCCCTGAAAAAAACAATAGAAGTAAAATGAAGCATTTATAGAAAAACTGACCATCTGTCCAAACACTGCTCAGCTTTTTTGTCCAAAGGCTATTTTATGGAATTTGGTGTTGAGTGTTTGTCTGTGCACCTGTGGTTGCACACAAGGACACTTTTTTTTCCTTCAATAAATATTTATGCAGGAGATACTTGCACTTAATACTGCTTATTTTCATTTTGTTATGGTGAAAATATTACTATTAAAATAGACCAGGTCAGAAATGTGATGTGGCTCATCTACACATAGCAGGTCCATCTGCTTCTGGAATTTTAAACATGTTTTGCTGATTATTCACTGTAGAATTTCACTAATAACAACAATCTAAAGGAGCTTGTAGCTTTAGGCTACTGGAACAATGTTACTGTGCGAGAGGGTTGGCCTCAGACGACCTGTGGAAAAATTTAAAAATTTGATTGCTCAACTAAAAGAAAAGCTGTACTGGAAGAAACTTTAAATTCTGTGTTCTTTGGAGTTTTTTTTTCTCAGTTTAGAAATTGCCTCACTTGCAGTTTGTCTATAATAATGGTTTATCAGAACACAGGTGAATTTTCTTGCACTGCTTTGCTTTATGAATTTGGTGAGTCTCTGCCTCTGCAGAATTAAGTGTATTGCAAATAATTTAAGTCCTTTTTATTGTAGTGCAGTGTTAATTCCCGGAAATACAAAACAAATTGCTTATCCAACAGTATAATACTTATACTGGGAATAAAGCAACCTCTGTAACATCATAAAGTATCAATGCTTAATGATTATTTCTTTTATGTTCCATGAATTTCTAATTTTTCGTTGCTCCTCAAGCCCAGTTTACTCCAAATATGTAACCTGCTATTCCTATAGAGTAGCCTGCTTATAAGCAATTCCTCATCTTTCCTTTTCTCTTGCTGTCATCTCTGAGTGCTTTTCCTGCAATGATTAGAAACCTTCTTCACTCTTTACAAATGGCATATGGTCACAAACAATATATTCAGATGAAAGGGAGCTAGTTGACCAGCATGTCTTAGCAGCTCTTTGATCTCCTTGCAGAAGGCTGGTGCATCTTCCAGCCATCCCTGTCGGAAGGTGAACAAGGGAAACATTGTCCTGTTGGGGCAGAGAGGTCTGCATACTTCACATAGAAAGGAAAACACTGATCACCTTTTGTATGGTGCACTGGATGGAAGATTTAGAAAATAAGATATGCTAGGGGAAGAAAAAAGAAAAGCACAATAGCCAAGCAGCTCTTAATTAATTGGCCAGCTAGTCCTAGGGTATGCATGTGATGTTTAGGGTATTGCATATGTGTGTGCCAACGATATGTAAATTTCTTTGATGTGAAAAACATTGTTTTCCTTGAACTGGACTATTAGAAAATAGAACACTCAGAGTGTAACTTGAGACTGCAACAAACAGCAAAATGATGGAAAGGCTTCAGCTCAAGGTGGTATTTGGCTTCAGTTTGGAAACATGCTGTATCTACAAGTTCAGATTTAGGCAACTAATTGAGAAATATCATTTGAAGACACAGCAGAACCTCCTTGTGGTCAGCTTGCCCAAAAAACAAACATCTACTGGTTCAGATGATGTTGAATTCATGCTGTAATAGCTTGTGTATTAAGTGATTCCGAAGTATTTTATGAACTTTCAGGTGATTTGTATGTTTAAGTTGTGTGATGTATCAAGAAGGACATAGATATTGTTTCACTTCACTTGAGTGTCAGCACTAAGATCTGGGGTCTTGTCAAAGCCTTCCAAAATTGAAAACCTTCCAATTATTGGACTTCGAATTTAAACCTCAGTGGTATGGTCAAGATCACAGACAAACCTCATGGTAAGTGGGCAGTAAACAATGAATCCTGGTTTCACGATCTTCATCTAAAATACCACTTTACATTGTTTTGAGAAAGACTTGTAATTGTCATACTTTAAAATTGCAAGTTTTCAAATGTGTGAACCAAACAGACCTGTCAAAAACATTCACAGGCAATTTGTCAGCTTCCCTTCAGTTGTCTCCTATAATATGGGGAAAAAAAATTATTTCATTCCCTGAACAGACCCTAGGCTGCAAGATTCTTGTCCTTGACTTACCTTCAAGAGAGGCAGAATTCTTGTTTTTTCCCCTAAAATGCGTATTTGATAGAGGCCGTCTAGTTTCTATACGTTGTGAAGTGCTGGTTGAACTGATAGCAAATAATAATTTTAGTGTAATGAATACATGCTGATACACAGATAAATCTTTTTCTTGGATTTTTGCATACTTAAAAACCTGGCCACGCTCCCATTCCATTGAGACCAGATGCGATGCCTGTAAGGTTAGTCCCATATTAATGACTACGAAACATTATGTCATATAAAAGTATAACAAAAGATTGTGTCATATAGGTACTAAACCAGCCACAGTTACCTTCCTGAGGCAATGTTTAAAAACCTGTTGGTTCAGCAGATCTGACACTCACAAAAACAACTTTTCCTGCTCTTTAAAACGTTTGCATTACTGAAATGCGGATTGATTTCTGCTCTGCTATTGTCCAGCATACGACCTTCTGAAAATACTGTGTGATACTGTTTTCCCTCTACTTCTTTTGAAGGAGTTACAAAATGCAGAGATGAAACAAGATATTGGAAAATGCAATTTAGATAGATTCTGCCTAATCTGGTAATGAAAGGGATGCAGTTTATGGTCTCAGGGGAGACAGAAGCATTTGGGCAGTATGTCTAACACAGTCTGTAAGCAATATCCAAAGCATCAATAACCAAAGGTTGTCAAGAAGGTGGTTGTTCCAGCACAACATACAACAGATATCCTAAAGCAGAGTGTGTATAAATGTATATGTTAACATTTTATGTGCACTAAGGCACAAAAAAGAGAAGATTGCTTTCTAGAAGGGCTTCAATGTATAGTTATATATAAGATTAGAATTCATGATGGATGTCTTCAGAATATTGATATCTTGTTACTCTCTCCATCAATCATATCATTTTTGCAACTACTTTGAAAATGAAGGTCTAGCAATTAAAATGACAAATACGGGTAAACAAATCTTAGGGGAAGTTGTTGTAGAGTTGATCAGGTAAAAGCAACCTCCATTAAGTTTGGATTCATTGTGCTGCTCTGGAACCAGTGTTCCTGCTGCATTAGCATCATCCTGGCTGCAAACACGTCCAGCAGGAAACTACATCCAGCATATGACCTGGAAGTATGGGGACTCTTCTGTCAAGTTTCAGATAGACCATCCATGAAGTAAACATCAGACAGAAGTGAGGGCCTTCATAGGTCGCAAACCATTAGGTGACTATTTAACAGTCTTCAGAATAAGTTTCAAAATACTAAACCACTTAATTTTTTGCAATAAATTCTCTCAAATCCTGTTTACTTCCATTGTTGTGGAAATGACAAGAGGCAATCATACAAACAGCTGCTAGCAACTGCCTATCATCTCTTGCAAAGTTGATATTAGCAAGAAGTAATTGACTTTCATATCTTTTACTATATAATTGCAACAAAAAAAACCCCCAATACCCTACCTTAGAAGGTGAGGGAGGGCAGAGAAGTGTGCATAATTGAAGAGACAATCCGTCTCACACAGGTAGTGACAAGCTTTACGTGATTTTAATTGCAATAATTACTGTATCCTGCTGATCAAGAATAATTATCATCACCATAGCAACTTCATATGGAAAGAGTGACTGGGGGCACAACAGACTACAATGGTTCCTTGAAAGCAGTGTTCAACGTACTCATTTGGTGTGGTTTTGTGTGTCTATGTGCATCTTGAAACAGTAATGTTCATCCTCCATGTTTGTTTTGGCTTTCCTATCAAATAAGGAAATGAGGGATGTTGCATCAGTGTGAAAGTCCAACTGTTGAGAGTGCACCTGTGTGGTAATACAGGTCATTCCTTGATATAGATTTTGGAAGCGCAGAATCCAAACCCTCTGGATTCACAGAATAGTATCTCTGCACATGCTGCCCTTCATCTTATCAAAGGAGACAGAATGACATTCCATGCATACTGCTAATTAAGGGTGCAGGGGAGGCTTCACTGGCTTTTTGCTTGCTGTGCATCTATACTAGATGTTCTGGTAATGACATACATGTACATTTATTCATCTATTTGGCCAGTGTTTGCTGTTTCAAACCCTTCTGTCCTCATTATTTCTCGCAACATTCAGTGCATGTTGATTTTTTCATTTCTTCTTTCAATAGCATTTCTTCTATGTAGAGATGATACTGTTCCAACAGCACTTTTCAGGCTATTTTAAAATCAGAAATAACATTCTGAGGAATATCGGGTGACCTGGACATTTGTGATCCATTAAAAAAAAGTCTTCAGTTTTATTCTTGTCATGTAACACGCAAAACAACCATTTTAATGGTTTAAATAGATGATGGAAGTAATTAATAAAGTTAAGATTATGCTATATGAGTTCATAAAAAGGACTTATGATATTCCAAAACATCCATATATCTTCACTGAGGTTTCCAAATTCCTCAAATCAAGAGTTAAGGTAAAACAGACCCAATGTTTTGAAGAAACTAGAAAAATAGATTTAAGATACATGACAAGTTTGCAACATGATGCTAAATCTTTCCAGTCCTGAGTGCATACTCAGCTGGACTAGTTCTCTTTTGGCATTGTCAGACTAACTACTTGTGAGGAAGAACTGAGAGGAAGATGTTGTTTGGCCTTCTGAAAATCTGAATTCCAATATTTTGTCCACAAGTTCCAGGTTCCTGATGCTTCCTCCATGACATCATATTGCACAGTGGAGTGATTTGTTGGTGGTAGTGAAGGAGCTTTTTCCCTCTTGCTCTGAGAAGAGTTTTCCCTTATTGCACCAAGATACACCTTCTCTCAGTCCCAAATTAAATTGGGGCAGTTGGGATGCAATGGATGGTGAGTCTCATGGGAGGGTAATGAATGGTATCATCTTGCCAGGCTGCAAATGCAGACCATTTGTAGATATCTGTTGTTGGTAGGTTTTCAATCTGCTATAGCTAGAGAAGTGACAACTCTTCCTTCAGGGCTTCTGAGTTCTGTTCCAAAGCATCAATTTGCAATGGTAGAGTATCAGCAAAGTACCTTCCATGCTGAGGAGTGCTTGAAGGGGTGAATTAGGGCAGGATTGCAGGAATTGCTTTACTTGAAGAATTTTTTTCTTTCTTGCCTTGTTTCTTTACTCTCTCAGTCTTACAAAGAAAGATGTGGTTTGAGGTACATACCTACCCTGAGAGATCAAGTGTATCTTGTTTCAGGACTGACTTTCATAGCATGTCTCAGGAAAGGCAAAATAGAGTATGTACCTCTTAGCCCAATAGCTGATAAGTGAAGGGAATGTTTTAGAAGGATTTTTGGAAGCAGTAACTTTTGGAGGTGTGCAGTACAAAGAGGCCAGGTGTTAGTGGTCCTTCTTTATTATGCTTCCATGAACCTGACTCCAAGCTCCCATGTGCTTAAAAGACATAGTATTTTCAGTCAGCTCATTGGAACATTGTTAGGTATTTACTTGTTACCTTGTCTTAATTTGAAAGCGTCTGTGTACATATGGCCCAATATTCTCCTTCTGCTTTCTCTGGGTTCTTGGCAATGCCCATATCTATCAAAGGAGCGGCTCAGTATACAGTGTTATCTCACTGCTTGCATCCTTTCTGTCTCCAGCCTCTCTCTGCTTGTTTAAGGATAAATCCCTTTTCCCACTAAGAAAAGGGGAGGCATTGGTGAGAACTTGTACAAGCTGAGAGTTGGACAGAGGATGCAGGCACCGAGAGGGATGTCCACAGGAGCAGGAATGTAAATGGTAAAGCTCAGATAAAAGTGAAGGGACAGATCTTCTCTATCCATAATTTCTCAGCTTTCCATTCCTTCACTTCCATACATTCTTTCTTTTTCTTACCCTCAGTTCTGAAGAAGCAACAGTCCAGAGAGTGAAAAAATGGCAACACCCAAATCCAGTAGCCCTTCACCACCCTGTGTCCACATGCACTTTCACCATTGCTGTTACCAGCCCACCTCCCAATGCTCTGCTTCCAGGGATTTGTCTGGTGGGCAACAGGGATTCAGGCTCCTGGTTCTTTTTCTGGCACTCAGTTCCATGGCCAAGAAGTGACTGGTGTGACTGATTCTAAATTATACTGCTCTCAATGCTTCTTAAAATCTTTCATCTCCCACTCATTTAATTTGCATTGTACTGCTTCCGGGTTTGTGTGTGGCCTTTTAAAGTATTATTCTTAATGTATAAGTTTCATTTTGGGGGCTTAGAGATGCCACATGAGACCCTCATGTTGCTAGAGCAGACAAGTTGCAGTGTGCACCTTGGTGTTATCTGCAAGCTGTCCAGAGAAGGAGTAGGGCTGTGATACTCCCATGCTGCTCAGAAATGCTGTTCACATTGTGATAGAGGTTGCTATGAAATTTAACTTTTGCCAACTTGAAAAACTTGAAAATTTGAACTTCTGCTAAGAGCTGTTTTCCTGTCAAAATAGAAATATGGAGAAGGCAGGATGAGCCTAGGGCTATTTTTTTCATGTTAAGGGTCTTATTTGTATATGAAACACTGTCCTATGGAAGTTTAGATGCTCTGAATATGAAGTTCCATATTGCCAAAGAAGGGTTCCCTTCAGTTTTGATAAAAACAGTAATTGTTATACATAAGACTGTTCTCTCTCCAGTCCAGGAAAATATCTGTGAGGACAAAGTTAGGATCACTTCGTTTCTCTATTACTAATTACAGGATCATCTCAAACTCATCAAGTTTGATATAAAAGTGTTTATGTTCATCGATGCTGATGTTGCATCACTGGAGTAGTCTGTCATGCTGGGCTGGAGAGCTTCTATGGTAAGTGAAGTTACTTAATCAAGTTTGGATGGCTTTGAAATGAGTTGTGAAAAGCGCAGCCAGAAATCATGGGCTCCAGGCAGACATGATTGGGAGGAGTTCAGGGCCTGGGGGGAGTGAGAGGTCGGGAGATGAGATCAGGACTGGCCCTCCTGCTCTTAGCCTAGTAATCACAGGAAGCAGTTTCAAGTTATAGCTACTGTGTCTGACAAATCATTAACAATTTTGCTTCTGGTTTTTGTAAGTGATGTGGTTATGAATAGATACAGTTTTGAATTGAAATAATTTTTGTTTCTGCACTTCATCTTGGTTTTATATTTGTGGTTCTAACTACTGGGCGCTGGAATGACAGCAAGAACTGTTTACAGATTATGGCCAAATATCACATAATTAAGCAATTTGACATTGGAATGCAGAAAACAAAATGTAACAGTAAAAGACTGGTCTAGATTTCATCTGCTCAAAGTAATAATAAAGACATCAGCAGGGAAATCAGTCATGCACATATATTATTTGTGTGCACTTAAGTTGGACAGATAGGATAATGGATGTGGTATACACCAGATGTTACATTTCCTGAAAATAGATATGTTAAAGGAGCTCACAAGTGGCTGTCAATGCCCCTTTCATTACCCCATCAGTCTAAATTTATCCAGTTGAAATGAACACCTTGGTTTGTCTGAACTTGGGCTTCACCTTTAAATTTTCTGTCCTACTTTTTTTATGTGCACAAGATAATAGTTAATAAACTCTGCTGTGCTATGTTATAGAGTTTCTGAAATCCTCTAACAGATTAAAAAGAGAGCAACTTTCTTGATTGTCTCATTTTAAAACAAGAGAAACAGCCAGGTAGGCATAGAGCTGTTAAAACATAGTCCAGGCCCACATTTTCATAATAGTTTTATCTTGTGCATCACAACGTGCGAAATAACATTCTCACCTGCATGTGTACCCAGCTTGTACATGTAGTTAGGTCACTGCACAGAAACTACTGTTAGTAGTCAGTTGCAGAAATTCCTACTCTGAATATCCATGTATCTGTAGCAGTTAGATTTTCATAGGGTGTTTTGCTTTTCTATGGAGCTTGCAATGGAAAATTTCACGATGTCTTTGATGCTGTGTATTAGAATAAATCTCCTGACAATTTTTTTTTTAGGTACTTTTTATGTTTTATAACTCAAGTGCAGACTTTTCAGTGGAGTAGGGGTAGAAGAGCAGCTGAAATGGACTTTAGCATTGGCTGGCATGGTATATCATGTCATGAGACTAGATAGTCCTTTCCTATTCCAGCTAGTTGGGGCTACATTGGCCTTGTACAGTTCAGTATAGTCACCTCAGAACTTCACATGATGTTATATAAATATAGAAAACTTTATATATTTATATCTTTATATAAAACTTGTTCCTACATAGATACGTTCTTAGAGAGAAATGAACAAGAGAGATAATCCTCCTTCTTAGAAGGAAGTGTAGAAGGGAAGTTCCCAAAGGGGTTGAGTTAGAGAGTAACAGAGCATTCAGGTAAGTACACTTTTGAGGAAACTTTGTCTTTTAGGGTCCATTAATAATGACTTTGGTTGTAGTATTCTGTAACGTAGCACAGTTCGAGTAGTTGGGAGAGGCTTCTTTGTGAAACAATACAGTCTTTTGTTGAAGTTTAGCGCACAAAAAATTGGAATCATTTTTAGAGATAATTTCTTAAAAAGAAGCTAATAAATTTTAATGAAAGGACATGCAATCTTAAAGGCAAAAAGCACTCTGTAACATATGTGATAGTTCCCAAGGTAGTAGTTGGCCATGCTTTTGCAGACAAAAAAAAATTCCATGTAATTGAAGAAGAAATAACAAGGTGCTGCACATACCTTCAGCATCACATAAAAATGGTGGCTCAGTAACCCAGTGTGTGGAGTGCTAGAAGAACACTCTGGTGTTTACACAGTGAGTTGTGGTAAAAGATGGGCCTTAAACTACGTAGTTGTTTCTCTATGTAATTTATTTAGTAAAAATGAGTTTCAAACACATAACTGAACATACTTATTTCCTACAATGAATATTACCCCACTGAACATAGTGGGACCATATTAATTTCTATAAACAAGAAGGTCTGGCCTCTAATGTGGAGACCCTTCCAGTCTTATGTGGGAGAGGGAAGGAATTTGTGTTTCTGTTGATCATTGTTTTCAGCACCAGGAATACTTTATTAAAAATGACAGCCAAGAAGGGTAATAAGCTTAGGTTATTTGACCTTCTGAGCAATCCTCTTCTCAGTTTAGCATTTAATCTGATAAGGAATAGCCAGCTGTTGACATCAGATTGATATAGGATGCAGTACTTGGACATTATTTCCATGTGTTTGATGTCTAGATGTCAACCTTAGTCTGAGGGAAAAGATGCCTTTAGCAGCTGAATGCTATTGATGTTGGTGTTATCAGGATCTTTTAGGATGCTGAGAAGTACTTCCCTGAAATAAGCAATAGGATCCGAATAAAGGAGGACCCTGAAAAAGGAAGTACATTTGAGAGGACAGGGCCTTTGGAGTGTGTGGAATGCACTTGTCAGCAGTTATTTCTTTGCCAATAGGTTAGATAAGTGTTACTGTTTACATACCAATTTGCTCTGTTATTGAAAAATTTCTGTAGTAACCAAGGCAACAGTTCCATCACGTGATGAATTCATTACTCCAAAGATACATATCTTCATAAAGGAACTTCACATCTTCAGGTTACGTAGATGCTTGGAAAATTTACAGCATTTCTTAGGCAGGAGATAGGTCCAGTAAATAAACAAAACCACCCCAGACTTAAGGCTTGGCTACAACCTGTGCATGGTATAAGAAGTCTTCCTCCTGACTAGACCAGGGTTTGGATCTAGTTTTAAGATTTGCTTAATAAAAACAACCTCTTGAATGCCTTCTCTTCTGCTTCCATTCATGCATATCTGAACAGAAGCACGCAGGCAAGACAAAACTTTGCAGGGGATGGGCAGAATGAATGCGATGGAGATTTTTCTTTTAGTCAATTTTAAAGTCCATGGTACAGGATGAAGGGAAGGACAGAGGAACTTCTGAGCTTTAGCTTCTCATGGTGATTTTTCATGGAATAAATGAACTCTGATGCCAGTAAAAGTGAACTTTGGTTACTTGCCCTTGAAGCATCTGATTATATAGAGGAATGGTTTCTTCCAGAGATGCATGTTCAGGAGATCATAATCAAATAAGCGCTGGAGATTTTAATGCTGCTTCATTGCTACAGCAAAATTCAGAAGTTCGGCATAAAACTTTTCCTTGCTATTTCAACTGTTTTAGAAGGGCAAGGAAAGCCAGAAACATGGCAGGAAGGCAGTAGATTTGATCTGAAGAGTATTAATAAAGATCAGTGTCTGTAGTTGGAATAAAATGGTCTGTGCAAGTCAGGGTGAGAACCACTGTAGCTGGAGAAGTTGGTAAGTCAGGAGATTTAATTTTTCTTAATTCAAGGTGGACCTAGAACTGTCAAGTTAGGTAGGAAAGACCTATCAAAAGGGATTGCAGGTCTTCAGCACTGCTGGATCAGTCAGTTGTGGTGCAATGTCATTCTTTAAGTTCTATTTGGAAGGCAAATACCTAAAATGCCTAAAAGTATGTGTTACGGCATCTATAGCTGTGTTTGCAGATCCTTAAGTAACTTGCTGACATACGATAGATAGATATCTCCCAGACAGTTAAAACTTGATTTCCGTATATCAAAGCCAATTAGCTAACTACTTATATTAAAGAGATAAGCCACTTAATTGGTCTAAACTTTTTTTTTCTTTGTTGCTACAAGTAATAATTCTGGAAGTCAAAAGCTTTTATCAAACTAGTGGATGAACTTCATCAAGGACTTTTTGTAGGACATACAATGCAGAGCATGATGAGATGCTGAAACTGTTGCAGTACGTCTCTCCACATATAGTAATACAGACAATCTTCTGTTCAAGAGAAGAAAGGTAGGCAATGGGAACACAAAAGCCAAACTCAAGAGATTCAAGATGCTAAATTCTATGCATTCTGTGAAGAAATTTGTCTTCAAAATCTTCAGAGCAAAAGAGAATGGGGAAGCAGCTCTATAATTACTCCAATCAGATAGTATGTCAACAAAAAAGGAACAATTAGTGATGTTTCCCAGTCAGTAGATATTTCTCCTTAACAGAGTGATCTGTTGCAGAGATATGTAATTAGGACCACTTAATAATAGGTTTGATAACTCTATCCCTGTCAAAAAGGGAAGAAAATTCATCCTATTGATAATTGCAGGTTTCTGTGTTTCACTTCTTTCCATCCTCCTTTTCCCCTCATCACATTCTTTAAACAAGCCTGGCTTTTGGCTCACCATATTTCAGTTTGAGTCAGTGAACATGTTTACAAGTGGCATTCAATGAATTAAGGGGAAAACAAAGTTTTAACTATGTAATTTAGAGAAAGAAGTTCCTACCTTGTAAAGTGAAAATGAGTAGAAGCTCAAAAAAAAAAAAATCCCCACGAAACCTGTGATAATTTTAGAAGTCCTTTTTGGTGTCCTTTAATTTACAATTTATTTTTTTTTTAACATAGACATTACTTTTTGAGAACCCAAGTGGTACTATAGGAAACCACATGATCTGATGGAAGAAATACTCCATCTTAGCTGTGTGCTGTATAGGGAATGCCACTGGGAAACAGTACAAGGTTTCAGATTGCAGGTTTTCTTGTGGATATAAAGAAAACTTTTCCTCTAATCTCTTGCCATCTTACCAAATGCTTTGGTTAAAAGTGCAAAAATATGACAAGATTTTATGTAGAAGGACACTGGACCCAGTTAATGCATACCCAAAGACACCGTAATTTATATGTAAACTGAAGACATGATGGTAGATATTTAATTGCTTAAAAAAAGAAGAAATCCGGAATGACAGGTGACATTGAACATACAGGAAGTGTCTTGAAGCCCGCCGTGAACAAATGCACACAGAAGGAACCCTGTATGTGGTTTTTACAGGCTAGATGTCATAAGAAGTGACAATTTTGGCAATTGAATTTGTTAGCTTGTAACAACCTATAAATTCTGGGGTAGGAGTGATGCAGGTCTTGCAAGTTGTTGACTGGTGAATTTTAAGCATTATATCCAGGACTCTGTCTGTAATGGGATTTTGGAATTAAATCTCCAGGTTAAAAAGACAAAAAGTTTACAGAAATTCCTGGGCAAAGACCTTAACTGCAGTTCCCAGGAAGAATAACCGTTTTGCTGTGCTAGATCTGACAGCAGGGATGAACTGCATGGTATCTTGAGCCATTCTTGAGGTCAGCCAGACACGTGTCTGAAAACCTGAGAAAGACAATTCTGCCTTCTCATTGCAAAAATACCTCCTGCTGCAAAAATCTGCATAACCTGGTGCTAACTCTTGTTCTTTTGGAGGAAATTGCTCCTGCTGCAAGTTGTTGAGCACTTGAATGGGCATCAGTTTTAAGTAGGCAGGCTTGCTGCTTGCTTATGTTGTAGTTCGTGGCACTAACTTGGTTTTCGCTTGTTATTGGAAGAGTTCTAATGTTGACCATGGAGTGATGGACCTGAAATGCACCACCTTCACACCTGAGTTCATCCAGTATCTATAGCTGGATGAAAGGTAATGAGTTGTGCATACCTTTTAGTGACACCCTTGCATGCACATTGCCTGCAACCTCCACCTCCCCCCAAAGTGCTCTTTTGGAGGCACTTTGGTTTAGTAGTTACCAATAATTGCCGTTTTATTTGTTTCAGTAAGCCTGATCTTGTTATTTCTCAGCTGGAACCCATGTACATCTTAGCTAGTTAGCACCATGACCTCGGGAGTAGGACATGCTTCCAGGTGTGAACCTGCTGCCCTGGATAATGTTAATGGTTAGGGTGGGCTACCGACCAAACTTTGTCTACTCTACCGGTGAAACGATGACTGTAGGCTTCTCCTGGCATTCATGGAAAAAGGTGTCAGAGGAAGCCATTTGTGGTGCACAGGTTGTATCAGTGCTACAAATCACCTGAGCTGAGCTGCATATTCTTGAGCACCATCTGCTGGTGCTATTATTGGAATATTAAGAGATTTGTGAGAGGGTGTGTTGTTTGTGGGCATCTAAAGCCTCAACCGTATGACATCTGCAGCTTTCCTAAGTAAAGCCAGATTAATAAAACTAAAATCTGCAGCTGTTTACATCGTAAATTAAAATTCTGACTTTCTTACTTGAAAGGAAAAAAGACCCTCCCTTTGTATTGCTTTTACCAGTGAGTTCCTTCCTTTCCCAGAAATAACATCTCACATTTTCTTTATGAGAATGACATGAAGCTGTCTTTAAATAAACAAATAAAAACTTCAAGCAATGTTACATTTAGAGCAAAAGTCAATTTTCACCCTTGCAGACCCACAGATAACTGGTAATGCAAAGGACCTCAGGAAGCCATGTCCTCCAGTCTCCTCTTCCCGAGTAGGATTAATCTTCATTTTCACTCTGACTGTGAGATCATGAACAAAACAAGCCAGGAGTTTCACGCATGGTCTGCTGTGACTAGGGATTGTTAAAGCATCTACAAGTCCTGCCAGGCTGGCAGCAGTAGGATTGTCTGTTGGGTGTTGTAACTGCATCACATGTTCCTGCTGCTTCCATAGATGTCATTCTGTGGCACCAATTGCCACACATGTTGGGGGTTCTGCATTCCACATTGTATTTATTCACATCAACTAGTCTATTTTACATCTGCTGAGCAATCTTTTTACTAAAGAATAATAACTGACATTACATCTCTGCATATAGAAAACAGGTATGAGAGAGAGATAGAGGCTAAATATGTCTAAATTATATCTGAAGGACATTATTGGCCAGTTATAATTCACTTCCTTTTTTTTTTAATATGTTGGTAACAACAATATATAATGAAAGGGAATAGGTATTTTAAGTCTTCTAATTTGCCATTGACTTGGGTTTATCTCAATACGTTCTTTTAATTAGAACTGTCATCTGTCAGCATCTGACGTATTTTTTCACTTTACAGAACAAGCAAATGAGTGAACCTGTTTTCTAATGGTAATATAGTGGAGTCTAATGCTAACTAATGCTAACAGTCTTCTTTACTGGAGACTTTCAAAATGCCTGGACTTGATCCTGTGTAACCTGCCCTAGGTGAACCTGCTTTGGCAGGGGAGTTGGATGAGATGATCTCCAGAGGTCCCTTCCAACCCCCACCATTCTTGTGATATTCAAGTTATGCAAAGTGTCAGGTAAAATAGAGAGAAGGGATTTTTATTCACAAATTAATTTGCAGCTTGATTCTCTCGGATTATCTTTACATTGTCAAACAGACTGTTAGGAGTCAAAAGCCAGTAGCTGCCGTCCGTTTGCAGGAGGGGCCTTAGACCTCCTGTTATATGGCCAGTAGCAAGGATGTTCCCTTGAGGGGGCCTCCATTCCCAGAGAACTACTTGGCTGTGTTGGACATCTTAAAAATATGATTCCAGATAAGTGTGGTAATGGAGATTCAACTGTACTCTAATATCGAATAGCGTGGTGATCTTAGCTGCCTGAAAGCAGTTTAGGACTTTCTAAATTTGTTCGAATAAGTAAGCATCATCTTTCAGAAAATTACCTACAGAATTCAATATAGATTATTAGAAGACAGATCATATAAACAGTATAATAGTGTACCTTTCAGCCCCATAATCTTTGTCCCTCTGGTGTTCTTAGGTAACTGACTCAGAACAACCATAACCTGACTCAAATCTTTTTGGAGAGAACCAGGATCTTTGTTCCTAGGGCTATTTCTTCCTTTTTTTCTTTTGTCACTAAAAAAGAGAGTAAGCCAAGAATATAATTCTTCTGAATTCCCAAACTTCTGGCTATGAATGTAATTCCTTCCACTACAACAAAGATAACAATCTATACTTGCTCTCCTACTGTCAGCAGCAACACTCACCTCTTAAGTACTGCAGCCTACAGAGATATAATTTTACCATCTTGCTCCACAATTCGTACTTTGTTTCTCCAAAGAAGCAAGTGGCTCATTTGAAGATGCTGCACATTCAGGTGTGTTATGGAATTTTTTCCTTCTGAATTATTTGTGCTCTAACAAAAACAACAAGACTAATACTTCTACTTGAAGCCTCAGTTCCACCTAATGATGTATTGACCTTTAATTTTCTGTGTATGTCTACACTTTGAACTTGCATAAAAATTGGACCATCTTCCCCTCTGATTTTGGGATTACAGTTAGTAGGTTAATTCCAGTGGTTCTTCTTGACTGGAGGCTCTTGCACTGGCTGTGTCTCCTAATAGCTCATCAGCTTGACAATGAAATTCTGAAAGTAACCTTTGGCAATGCATACAGCATGAAAGGGAGGGGAAAGATCCAGCAGAGTTCAAAGAAAGAATGGTTACAGCTCATTCAAGTTCAGATTGAACTGTCTGTCAGATTCTGGTTACTGTTTGTTGTGTACTACATTTTCCTTTTTTTTTTTTTCCTGTTTTGATATAAAAGCTGCATTACATGCAGAAAATAATGCAGAGGTATTTATAGAGAAGATGCTTTGATAAGAATCTAATCAACAGTTTATGTCATCATTTCCTTCGGCTCTTACTTAAGTCTTACAAGTACAGTATTCAAAATAAAACATGCTGTGGTAAAGTTCTCTTCTGACAGGTGCTACATCTCTACCAAAGAGGACCTGTAGCTATTGATAGTCTTCCCTAGCTATTGATAGGCATTACAAGATGCTGTTATCTTTCCTGATCTGTGGATTAATATCTTTTAAACTAACCTATGCAGCTCCTAAGGGAACAAGATGTGCTTCTTGGGATATATGTACTAAGCTGGGTACACATTATATTGCACTTTACCTTGTGGTAATGAGTATTGTGTGTCAGCTCACTTTAATCGTAGTTTTATTAGTAGATGGTCTTTAGGCATAAAAGAATAATTACTTATAAACATAGATATACAAAGAAGCTATAATAAGAAATAAGTCACTTGGATCATGTTGGAATCTCCATATAAGCTCAAGCTGGAGCTATTGTCTTATGTCTGTCTACTGCTCCCCTACTGAAAAACAAAAACTATCTCACTATCCTGACTTCAGCATTACCTTGGTCACTGCAGTCCAGTGAGATGGAGATTTTTTATTTCTACACTCTTATTCTTCTCTAGCCTTTTGATTAACATTTCCATCGTGTTTCTTAATTAACACGTTCTTGAGTTCAGTCTGTGCATCTTTTCTAGTCTTTTGGTATTCTTCTTTCAAAGTCCTATGCAGCAAATGATATATCTGCGTGTATTGCATGTTCCTCGCATTTTTGTTGGGTGTTTTTTCTGTCAGTTTCCTGTAAAGATCAGTGCTGCTATTGCATATGGTTAATTTGAGAACATTGAGAAATGTCTTATATAGTTTCATTCTTGGTTTGATTCATGTTACAGTTAGAACCAGTTGGGTGGAAAAGGTCACGTTCTAGTGCAGAAGGCCAGAGCTGTACCGCAGGACTGGAATTAGCAGCAGTGAGTATCAGAGTCCTCATGGAGATTAGGCTTGCTGGCAACCAGCTTTAACCAGCACCACCTGCCAAAGTGGGTTACCTACCCTGGGCTCACTTGAGCTAGAATGTCTTGCCTGCAGACAGTGTCAGATTAAGGTAATATCTGCATGTTCTTCATGGGACCAAAGCTACCATCAGACCTTTATGGGAAATAGTGACCTGCATGTGAGGAAGGACCACATGCAGGACTACTGCCTACAAGGTGCTGCAGGCCACTGAAGTTTGTAGATCACAACCTTTGCTGCACAGTGGCCATTAACTCTTTGTAACACAGAGTGGGGTCAGGAAGTAAAACCCAACCATTTGATAGGAACCAACTTTCTCACTTACTGCAAAGTGAACATAATTTTAGGCTCTCTCCCACCGTCTATATGCAACTGTAAACAAATAACTACAAATGAAATAATTAGCTGCCAGTGTACTGCAGGTTGTCAGGTGCCATCTATGAAGGTTTGTCAATGCCAAACTCTTTGTTTACACACAAAAAAAGAAAATAAATAAAGAAACATTTGTGTGAATTTTAAACAGAACCTCTGAAACAATTAAGTGGAGCTGAACAAGTTCATAAAACAAAGACTAATGACGTGTCCCCCACACTGCTTGGCTGTGTGCCTCCATTGATTGACTTGTAGAATGTTACAGGCGTTAAGTTGGTATTTTTCATTAGTTGTGATGAAATATGAGAATCTCTTACCATTCTTCCTGTTCAGTTCTGCCTTATTCTTGTAACTAAAGCTACCCATTCATTACAAGAAATCATTATTTATTTGTGTGCAGGAAAGAATCAAGGCTACTTCACAAAATCTAGTCCTTCCATAATAGCTTGGTTCCTTTTCAGGATATATTAATGAAGTTTCAGGATATATTACTGAAGTTTGTCTTAACCATATGGGAAAGGTTAACCATGTAACAATACATTTGTAGGCAAGGGGAAAATACCAGCTTTGTTTGCAACAAAAGTGTTCCACAAAATGCTTCTCACTCTTTCTTCCCTGTGTGAATCCAATGTAGATTGTGTACGTGTACCAGTCACAGAGTAAGGTTTTAGCAAAGCCAGTTCTAGTGTCCACCTTAAATTTTATTTAGACTAACATGAAGTGATGCTGTGGATATAACCCTAAAGGCAACTACATGTGAAGTCATTTATCACCAAAAAAAATGTGAGGAATGTTGAAAATAAAGTTAATGTTCCCAGTCATATTTTAATTTTTTTAACCTATAGTGCTAAAGGCATTTTTCTTTGTTCTCTAAACATTTTCCTTTCTTTTTATTCTTTATTTGTTTGATGCCAAAACTGCTACTGTATCAAAAATCAATTTGAAATTATTCCTTAAAACGTGAGAAATGCATAAACTGAAGAATATAAAGAACCAGCCATCTTCCCATTTTCCCCTCACCTTCCCCCAGCCAGAGGTTTTGTTGCTGTCTCACGATACATCCAAAAGAAGCTCCTATCCCAAATCCTGAATTGCCAGAGCCCACTATTTTTACTTGCCATGGCATGAACGCAGACAGTGATGTGTGTATGCAGTTATGATAGCCCAAAGCAGAGGCACGATGGGACAGTAACGCAGCTTCAGTCCAAACGCTTCAAGTGCAGTCTGGTATCTGTGGTTGGCAGCCAGCTCAACAATCTGTAGGGTTTGTTGTGGTGGCATCATTATTAGTACAAATAACGGGAGAATCCCTCCAGGGCAAGGAGGGGTTTGGTGGGTTTTTTTTCATGTGGTTCTGCTTGCAAGAATTGCTGCTCTAAATGGATAAATGTTAATGTGAACTATATTCTCTGAGTGTATACATGTTGTCTAGTTGTGCACCCTAGCTTGCTGATAAAACACTTATTTTCCTTTAACTTCCCAATTCCTCTTAGCTAAATAGAGAAGAACTACATTTGAATCTACTTTATGTTTATAGTTGCCAAATATATTTAAAAAAGGAGTAGATGTAGCACTTCAGGACATGGTCTAGTGGCCAGTGAGATGTTGTGATGAAGGTTGGACTTGATGATCCTAGAGGTCTTTTCCAACCTTAAATATTTTATGATTCTATGAGCTGTGTGCATAGAGGTAGCACAGATGCAAGTGAAATCAATAGTCATGCAGCTTGACAGAATAGGAGGGGAAAAAAGCTTGAAACCTTGTGAAACTATGGTGATTTGATCTGGAATAAGTGTGAAGAGTAACCACAGGCACCAAGCTGCTTTTCAGAAGCTGCAGCTTTTCCAGCCAGGCATACGGTTTGAAAGTGAAGCTTCTGTCATGTGTAGCCCGCTTGCTGTGTGGCTGGTGTGGAAAGATACTGCAGCCTAGGGCTGTGTCACGGCAGCTGGAGAATAGAAAATTGGTTGTGCAGCCGTGAAGGTGGAATTACAAATCAGAAAGCCTCGGGATTAAGATTCCAAAGGAGTAGAGTTTAATTACGACAAGCTCTCTCAAGCATTGCTACACAACTCACAGCAATGTACATAATGCTAATATATGCTAACAGGCTGCTTTACAAGATGTTCTACCATTTGGCAATGCAATCTTAGAAGCACGTTTTCCTGACCACACTGTCTCTTAAAGAGCCAGGTGAGAGCAAACTTTGTGTGGCTCTGAGGACCTGCTGAGCAGCCTGGGATAGTGTCTCATCTGTGACCAGGGCTTTTAAATTTTATGATAATAGAGCTCACTAACAGGAGACTCTGAAAACTGGTTGTTTCTGTTTAGGGTTGCTCAGTGTACCTGAAGAGTGCAAAAGCAGTACCTGAAAAACTGATGGCTTATGGAAAGCTCAGACTGACTGTGTTCCAAGGCAAACACAATAAGCAGTAACCCAATGGAATGTGAAAGAAATTCATACCTTAGTGAACTGTAAACAGAATCACTGGTGATAAAATTTAATCAAAATGTAACATTGCCTTCAGGATTCAGATCCAGTGTCTTTTGATGATTAGCAGGATTATCAAATGTAGATGCTCTGTTGAATACCATAATGTTGTAATGTTGCGCTCTATGGAACATCAATGCCAGAAATAATTTAACACCTGCACATAAATCATTTTGCAATTTTCTTTTGGAAATTATTTTATCTTAATCTTTTTATTTTGTTCCAAATAAAATTAGAGAGGAACACTGAAAGATGACACTAGGTGAAACAGAGGAAGGATAGGAGCACTGTCAGGTTATATAAACTAAGCTAAATGTCTGTTTTCCATTATTTAATTTTTAGATTGACATGCCGCTTTGGCTAAAGATTGTAAAGCAGAATTGGTTTGTGTGTTATGTGCATGTAGTTAATTAAATGAAACTTTTAGCAACACCAATATTGAAAAGAAATGTTCTTCACTCTTTAACATTAAGAAGATGGATATTAAGGGTGGAAAACCTTGAGCCTGTTGATCCTCCTTTCCCTAAAGCAAAACAGCCATTTAAGTTTGGGACTTAGGAAATTATCAGTCAGAAGTTACAAAAAACTATTCTCTGATCAGGGAACAGAAAAGAGACCTAACATTAAGAAGAGCTGGGGGTATAAAACCCCTGTGCAATAAGAGAAGGATAACCGCCCGGGGTAACCTTTCAAAGTGGTGCTGAGTGAGTCATTGATGTTAATGGAAACTTTGTGGCTAAATCCCCTGCGTAGTCCTTTGAAAGCCTAACACCCGTTTTTGGAAGGATATAATGACGGACTGTATCTACAAAACTACAGAAGATAGAAATAAATTATTGCATTTTGGTGCACTTTGATTATGTTTTAGCATTTGGTCAGCTTTGTTTCAGCAGTGTTTTGAAAGTGAATTGTTGAAATCCTATTGCAAACAACTTGATCTGTTTTCTGCTCTGAATAATCACTTTGTAATAAGATCTACAAGTGTTTAATAGTTACATTAATGATAATAAAGCAAACTGTAAAACCAACAATGTAGATGCCAATTTGTTAGGCCAAAAGAATGACAAAATGCCTCATTCACTGTCAGTAAATTGTAGGCCAAACTCTGCCCTGACATATTTTCATGCATGCTCGTACCAACACATGAAACACCAGCAACTAACTTGTTTATTTCTATATGCAAATTCCCTGTAATTTTCTGTATCTGTCTTTCCCTTAGAGTAGAAAGAAGTGGAAGCCATTGTACAGAGGGAAGGGTCCCAGCTTACCTTACTATTTGCAAATAGGAAGGAAAAACTGAGCCTTGATGATGACCACCCTTTTAAAAGAAAAAGGCCTATTTAATAATTTTCAAATAGTGGAATGGTTAAATTAGTTGTTTAAGAAACACTATGAGGTCTTTCCAAGAGAGGTTCTCTCTGGAGGTCAAGGAGAATAATCCTCAGCAGCTAGCACAGTGTTTTCAGTTGTCAAAATTAGACCAAATTTATAACTTCTCTAAGGTGGAAAGAAAAATTCAATTCTTCTGCCATTCAATGATTTACTATTATTTCTTCCTAGAATATTTCCATACAAATGCCTCTGGTCTTGTTTGGGAAGAATTAAATATTTCTGTGCATGTGAAAAGCTTAAACTGAGACATTTCAGCATGTCTGAGCTTTGAAGAAGAGACTTTTGAAAGTGAAGGGGAAGAAAAGTTTTGGTGTAAATATTTACCAGGCTTGGCAATGTTGTGTTTAGGAAACACACTTAAAACATCTCTGTTCGGTCTATACAGAATTTGAGCAAAGCCACACACTGAGCAATCAAATTTTTAAAAATGTAGAATAGTTTGTTGAATAAATATAAGCTATGCTTTGGACTAAACAGAAAAAGATTCTGGTGTTTTGGTTTGTGTTGTTGGGTTTTTTGAGTATGTTTCTCTGTTGTTAAAGCTGCAATAACACATGTGCACAGGAAAGCTGTTACAAATACTGGCATATTTTATCTTAATTGCTGATTAATTTGCTAATCAAGCAATCTTAAGTAATATTCCCTTTATCAAAGTCTTTCAGTGATTATAATATAGTGGGTTTTATATGGACTATTCTCAAAAGCCTGGAGAAATACTGAAGACATCTTTGCTTTTCTGGATAGCTCTCTTTTCTAAGAGCCTCGGGCTACTCATGACAATTACAGCACTACAGAATACTTCTTCTCAAGGACCTCCTGATGCCCTGTGATGGATGTGTGCTGAAATAGTCAGCATGTTCTTGCTCACCAGATCAGTAGTGTGCAGGTTTCAGCTGCCCACCTTTGCAGTGATTGTTTTCCACTTCTGTTTATACACCAAGATTGATGCTTCTAAGTCTTCAAACTTGGAGAAGGGTTTCAGTGCTTTAGACCAGCTGAATAAGGAAGTTTTAATGAAGACCATTATACCTCCCCACAAACATTGCTTTGCTTGCTGTCTTCAGTACCTAGTCAATATATTATGCAATAAGACAAAAAAATTCAACCAAAATAATCTGAAGCACAAAAAAATCCACATCGCAGGCCACTGATCAGGACAAGGAAGCTGATGAGGCCTTCTACAGGCAGCTGATAGCAGCCTTACAATTACAGGCCCTGGTTCTCATGGGGGATTTTAACTACCCAGATATTTGCTGGAAGACCTACTCAGCCATCCATTCTCAGTCCAGGAGGCTCCAGTGCATTCATGAGAACTTCTTGATGCAAATGGTGGATGAGCCAACTAGGAGAGGAGCGCTGCTAGATCGCATACTCAGTAACAAGGAGGATCTGATTGAAGCGGTGAAAGTTGAGGGCAGCCTTGGTTGCAGCGACCATGAGATGGTGGAGTTCAGGATCTTGCATGGCAGGAACAGATACCAAGCAGAATCACAACCCCGGACTTCAGCAGGGCCAACTTTGGCCTTTTCAAGCAGTTTCTATGGGAAATCCCATGGGACACGGGGTACTAGAAGGTAAAGGGGCCCAAGATAGTTGGTTAACATTCAACTTGAGCTACTTTCAAGCTCAAGATCAGAGCATCCCAACAGGTAGTAAATCAAGAAAGGGAGCCAGGAGACCTGCATGGTTAAACAAGGAACTGCTGGGCAAACTCAAGTGGAAGAAGAGAGTCTACAGATCATGGAAGGAGGGGCTGGCCACATGGGAGGAATATAAGACTGTTGTCAGTGGATGTAGGAAGGCAATTGGGAAAATTAAGGCCTCCTTGGAATTAAACCTTGCAAGAGAGGTCAAGGACAACAGAAAGGGCTTCTTCAAGTACATTGCAGATAAAACTAAGACTAGAGGCAATGTAGGCCCACTGATGAATGAGGTGAGGGTGCTGGTGNTGCTGGTGACAGAGGATGCAAAAAA
>VZZY01018099.1:0-85915 GCA_013400335.1 Eurystomus gularis
CATAAGAAAAAAAAAAACAAAACTACCAAACATATTTATATTCTTCTCTTTGAACTCATCATTTAAGGCTGAATCCATTTATGGAGTGGAATGAGAATAGCAGAAAACAAAATAATGTGGACATGGCTTATAGGCATACAATGAAAGCTGGCTTAATTTTATTCCTTCTAGCCCAGCATCTGCTGTGGCTCTCAGGCCAGAATTGGAAATGTTGGAAAACATTGGAAAACCAGGCAACTATGCACAGTTAAAGATAATCTATTTGACAAAAATACAAAAGGCAATCCACTGATAAAGAATATTTTATGTCCGATGGTAAGCAAGAGGAAAAGAAGTAACAGCCTGTGCTCTAACCACAGAAACGTTTTGTTTGGAAGACACCTTTAAAATCGTCAAGTCCAACCCAGCACTGCCAGGGTACCACTAACCCATGGCCCTCCGCACCACATCTCCACGGCTTGGAAACCCCTCCAGGGATGGGGACTCCACCACTGCCCTGCCCAGCCTCAAACAGCCCTTCACAACCCTTGCCATGAAGAAATAGTTCCTCATGGCCAACCTAAACCTCCCCTGGTGCAACTTGAGGCTGTTTCCTCTTGTCCTATTGCTTGTTTAATGGGAGAAGAGCCCGAACCCCACCTGGCTCCAACCTACTTGCAGGGAGTTGTCAACAGCAAGAAGGTCTCCCCTGAGCCTCCTTTTCTCCAGGCTCAACAACCCCAGGTCCCTCAGCCGCTCCTCACCAGATTTGTGCTCTAGACCCTTCCCCAGCTTCGTTGCCCTTCTCTGGACATGCTCCAGCCCCTCAATGTTGTTCTTAAGGTGCTGGGTAACACTTTGCAAAGCCTATACTAATAAAAAGATCCTAGGAGAACTTCATTGCAGGAAGAAGTGATCTGAAAAGCAAGTGGCAGATAATCAGACGGACAAGACTTCTCAAGCCTTCTCAGTGCAATGCTCCAGTCTGAATGGATGACGAAATACTTGAATACAATACAGGGAGTTATTGAGGAGGAGCAAAGGGTTTCTGTTGCATTGGTACTTAGTGCTGATGCAAGCGTGATGAGATTACTGCATTATGTCCTGTGTCCATAGCAGGACAAGGGGAAGGTTAATAGATTAAACAAGGCTCATACTGGAACCAAACAAATTTTGAAAGTGTGGGATAATATGCTCTGGTATCAACAGACTGCAGGAGCACAATGTGGGTGATTTAGAAAGAGATTAAAAGGTTACTTGATCATAGCAAGCAAGTACCGACACGGGGAATAGAAATTAAGATAATGGGCTCTTGAGTCTTTCAGGCCCATATGTAATGAGATCGAGTGGCTGGAAGCTGAAATTAGACAAATTCAGAGTAGAAATAAAGTACATGCCTGATGATGACGGCAGTAAATTAACCAATGGGTCTTCTGGCTGGGTGTTGGGAAACTTATAAATACATGTATCACTAGAAATGTGTAAACCAGTGAGGTTCTTTTTCAAAACAACCTGCTGATTACTTCAGGAAGATCTTCTGACTAGTATCGCACAGATGTTTGCAGGACAGCAAGGGTAAGCTCAGGTTAAATTAATCTCTGAGTTCCTGACTGTGGCTGGTGTAAAGATACAAGAACAGTTAATCTTCCCTCTGCTCTGGCCTGGCTGGAGCTCATCTTTGTATAAACCATGCAAAGGCTTCAGAGATTTTCCCAAATACTTCTCCCAACCCTGTTTCTCACGTCCCCCCATGACAGGAAGGCAGAAGTGGGATGGAGTGCTTCACAGTGACTCCTCACACTTGGACACCATTTGCCTGAGGTATGTTGAGTAAGAGGACCCAGCAGAGCGAGATAAGAAAGTAACTGTCCAGCAGTCACTGAAACACAAGGTGGTTTAGTCCCGGAGATTGGCAGAGGTTAATTAAAAGTGTGAATTTCAAACGATCCCATTAAACTGGTACAAATCCTATTTTGAACAGTCATTTTTCATTCTAAAACCACAGGCTCTAATTTAGTTAAAGGAATAGCGTAACCTAAGGTGGGAACTGTTTGAACTCCAAATCGCAAGCGTGCGTGTGAAGGTGGGCATCGCTTCAGTGGTTTGAGCAGCCTACTGTGAAACACTGTGGAACAGTCTTGGAATCATAGAATCATTTTGGTTGGAAGAGACCTTTCAGATCCTTCTAGACCCTTCCCCAGCTTCATTGCCCTTCTCTGGACATGCTCTAGCCCTTCAATGTCCTACTTGGAGAGGCTTCATAGTTTTGTGAAAAGGAGGAATGTGTGCAACTTTTTTTTTAAATAAAGTGATTCAATTTTCCCCTCTTCCCCTGTCTCTCTTTTCCACCCAAATTACTTGTACGACAAACACACCAACACAAGATTTCCCTGTTCTCCATGAGTGAAGCGCTAGTTCTTTCTGTGCTCCAGGTCACTGGAGAAAAGATAACTATCCAGATAAAAGTATTTTTCAACAACTTTTGAGATTTCCACATCCCTTTTAAATTGCACTGAAGTGTAAGCCTTTCCCAAGCTACTTTTGTCCAAAAAGTTATTTCAAAGTCCTGCAACTCTGAAGCTTCTGAGTTGCTTAGGCTTCTGTGGTTGAAGAGACCCTGAAGAGATCTCAAAAACCTTCACAAAAGACTGAAAATGGTAACCCTTCAGAAAATCCTTGGCTTTCCGTGGACTTGCATACTTAACATTGAGTTGAAGATGGGAGCTTTAAATGGGATTTCTTTCTCTTCAGTTACTTACAGCATTTACCTGCTCTCTTTCTGTCCTGCAAGAATTCTTTTTGGAGGGAAGTTGGAGCTTTTTTCCATTAGTCAAAGAAATGAAAACCCTCAGTCTCCCTTATTTTGGAAAAAATAAAGCCTGACTTTACGGGCTTTCTGCTGAGTCAAATTTACACTGTGCTCTTGCTCACGCAAAGCATTTCAAGGGCCATTTTCAGAACAGCTGGAGTGGCTTTTTAGGCACAATCCACACTGAAAATGTCTTGGCTAAAATAGTTTCTAATGCTACATTTCCGTGCAGTGCCTCTTGGGCTACTTCATTTAAAGGGAATATTTTGCGTGGGTACAACGCAAGCGGGCTGCTACATCGTGTTTCTTTTCCAACCCGCCTTCAGGAATGGGGCGGGAGGTTACATTATGGCAGAGTAAAAGGCCACCTTTTATTCTGAAGTAGAAATTGAAAGATTTCTCTGTACTTTGAGATGCAAAAGCTAAATTTATCCCTGGCTTGACAATAGGGAAAACTATTTCATCCCATTGGAGAGAGATTGAAAGGGGTGATTTTCATTTTATTACCCAGCGGCAGACATTTCATCCCAGAGAGTTGTGCCAGTCCTACGTGTGCTCATTGAGCATTGTGTATGACTTTTGATTTGTGATTTACAAAATAAGCTGTGAGTTATTCTAGAGATTATCTCAGGAGTACTCTTTGGAAATGAGTGTCACGGAGGTTTGAGTCTTCCTCTAACTATCATAGCTGTAGGTGACCATGGGAAACTCTTGGAGAACCCAAATGTAGTTTCTGAGAAAAATGTTCAAAATTGTTGAACCCAATACATTTAAGATTGTTAGAGTTTGAGTTTATTTTAATGGGTTTTTTTTTTGCACACTTCTGGCAAAAGTTCTTGCATTTTTCTAATACTATGACAAGGCAGAAAGACTCGTCATGCTTTGCCTTACCCAGTCCAATGTCAGGACAATTAAAACAGAAATTAATGAAGAACCAGCATTTATCATAGAATGGTTTGGGTTGGAAGGGACCTCAAAGATCATCTAGTTCCACCCCACCTGCCATGGGCAGGGACACCTCCCACTAGACCTGGTTGCTCAAGGCCCTGTCCAAGCTGGCCTGCTAACATGTCAGCTGACTTGCCCCACTACCCTGGTTTTATTTTGAGCAAAAACCAGTGACGGTTTAACGTAGTTCAATCTTTATTCAGGCATTATATAAGCCACAAGGAGACCCAATTTCCATGTTCTGCTATTGCTATCAATAGTGGAAATCAACTGGATTAACCTGGAGGCACCTCATTGTTGCGTTTCAGAACCACTGCACAGAAATGTAGGCGACATGAGCCAGACACAGACATGGTGGCTCTCACAAGCCCTGTGAATGCTGTGCACAGATTTCTCCTAGATGTGCAATAAGCACATGGTGCTTTTGAGGCTCTGGACTTGGTCTGCATACAACCTGATCCAACAGCATGGACAGATGGAAATTCTGGGTATGAAGACCTCCTAGCAGACTGCTGGATAACTGCAAATCCTGATAAAGGGAAAGTATCTTTGTTTTTCTCTATGTTTTTTGGTTTGTTTTTCTTTTCCCTTCCCCTGAATGACTGTTCTAGGCAATAAAAGAAATTTGCAAAGAGACAATCAGCAGGGAAATCCAGATGACTGGCAGCTCTACTGAGGCTGTTTAGCTTCTTTTAAAGCAATTCTCAGGTTTGCAAAGAGGTTTTTCTTTTGTGCAGGAATTGATTCTTGGTTTGCATTTGTGTAGCATGTAATAAATAAAACCTCTGATCCACCTGGAGCCTCCAGGGCCCCTTGGTATAGCCAAGATCAACAAGTTGAGATCAACAAGTTCATTTGGTCATGTAAATCACAGAAATGTGAGAAGGAAGCTAAAGTGACTGAGTACATCAAAGCTCTGCACTGAGGGGAAATATCCCTTATTCCTGCCCTGCTCCTCAGGCAAACTGTTCACCTCATGTTCTTGCAAACGTTCAGAGAGGACTCCTCAGCCCCCTGCTTCCTTGGCATTACAGTTAAAGATGTTTGTCTAAAAGCCAAATGAAATCTTAGAGGTGATAATTTAATTTCTAGCTCAACTAGTGGAGAAAAATTGATTGCCCTCGTATTTATGATTCATGGTAGACCTTATTGTGACCTTTTAGTACTTCAAGGGGGCTTATCAGAAAGATGGGGACAAACTTAGCAGGGCCTATTGCAACAGGACAAGGGGTGATGGTTTGAAACAAAAAGAGGGAGATTTAGACTGGGGAGAAGGAAGAAATTTTTTTACTCTGAGGGTGGTGAGAGCCTGGCTGAGGTTGCCCAGAGAGGTGGTCACTGCCCCATCCCTGGCACCATTGCAGGTGAGGTTGGCCGGGGCTCTGAGCAACCTGCTCTAGTTGCAGATGTCCCTGCTCAGTGCAGGGGGGTTGGATGAGATGACCTTCTGTGATTTTACCTATGCTACCATCCTCACCATACCCATTCCCTGTATTTGTCCACATCCCTCTAAGCTGTTCATACTTGCTGGATGGCTAAATACTTATGTTTATCTCCTGCATTTTTTCCCCATTTTCTTACATCTTCCTTCCTTGAAGGACAGTGCTCAGAACATGAAGAAGCACCTTATACTCCAGTATCCTACCCCCAGCTCGCCTGTCAATATCTCCCCATGAGGTCTACCATTTGACTAACAAGATCAGCATGTTGATCCACGGTTGAAGGCTACCCATACCTGCCAATCTATCCCAGATAGACCAACTTTCTCCTGACCATCCAGTTTTTCAATTTGAATGGAATATTGGCCACAGATACGCAACCAGCTAAATGCAGAGCAGCTGCATTTTTCTTGTTATTAATACTGAAGGTCCTCAGAGTTTCTCAGGCCCATCTCCTGTTGGGTCAATAAGCTGGAGCTGACCATAAACGCTGTAAGCGGTTAAAGTGCTATGACTGTGCGCTGGAAACACTGACAAATAAACAAGTGTGGCTGGCACTTGACTTGTTGGGTCACATTTCATTTAAACTTAAGGAAATAAATAAGAAGATATGACAGTTCTGTTCATGCAGAAATAAAATTGTGCTGTCTCAGGAAGTGGGTGTTCACACAGCGCCAGTTTCTGTCGAGTGTATGCAAAATAAATACATCAGCTGAGCTAATTTGACATTAATTACATGTTAATTTTCCCTACGGTAAACTGCATAGGGAATAAAAAGAAACCTCTAAAAGGGGGAAGTGAAATCACACTCCCGTCGCCTCTCTGGTACACCAAAATTGAGTCCACGTTTGCAATCACTGAAATGTGGCTGTAGGCAGTAAAAGATGGTTGGTAGATACTGCAGTGACATCCCTCTTTTGTTTTCCAGTGTTGTGGGTTCAAAATCTGCTCTTCTGCATATTTGGAGCATGACTTTGAGGAAAAAAACCCTACTTCTATTGTGCATCATATTAAGCTGTGCATCAATGGACCTTTATTACTCCTTGCCCTGAATCTCTAGCTGGAAACAAGGCACAGTAATCCTTCCTTTCTCCCAGCATTAAGATGTGCGCTCCTTGCTGGCAAGGGTTAATGGTGAGGATGAGATGGGACAGAATCAGATTTACTGAGGGGTTAGGTACCCCGTGACTGCTGTGGGACTTCTAGGGTCCTAAACATCTTGAAGGTTTTGCATCCTGGTGGAATTTTCAAGGCTTCTTAGTGGCCTAGGAAGATACTTGATGACATTTAGTTTCCAAAAAAACCCCATCTTATCTCTCTAATTGATCACTTTAGCATCTAAATTCCCTTAAAATTTTCCTGTAGATGTTTCTAAAAATACAGTATGAATCATTAAGCACTTAAGCATTTTAAATACCGAGAAGGCCTGCTCAATTTTTTTTCTGAGAATATTCATGGATTCAACAGAAATAATGTCAAAGTGTTCAGACATTAGCACCTTCCCTCTGGAGCATAGGAGAGAGGTCAAAAGGCTTTGAAAGATCAAAAAGCACTTCTATATTTAGAAAAAGCCAGGGCAATGGAACTGGGCCTACAGGTCAGATAATTTGCATTTCTGGATATACACTGGAGAAACTGGAATAAGAGCAGAGAAACTGGGATGAGATGAATGCTGGATAAAATGGAATGAATCCAAAATCCTCAGTGATGCTGTGCCAGAATGGTTTGAGAGACACCTTGATTGTAAGTACAAAACCAAATTGGAGATCTTTTACATTTTGGAATAAGTAAATTGCTTGTATACAAGCTGGGAACAGCTGGATGAAGAGTCTGCAAAGAATTAGAGGAGGAAACCTCAGACTGCTGTGAAAAAAATACTCATCCTGGGACACGTATACAGGAATATTGAATAATAACCCCTTCTTTCTGTGCAGTTATGGAGAGGTCTACCCAGGAAGCAAGAAAGACATGAAATAACAGGAGATAGCCTAGGGAAAAAAGCAATAAAAAATATTAAGAATCTAGAAAGCATAAGACTGTAAGAGCTGGGGTGGTTTAGTTTAGCGAATATAATGCAGAGGGGAGATACATGAGACCTTAAATGTTTAAAATATTGCTGCAAAAAGGAAATATCAGTTCTCCATACACAGCACAAAAAATGTGTAAGATGTGGCACTTCAGGACATGGTCTTGCTGTCATGGTAGTATTGGGTTGATGGTTGGATTTGATGATGTTAGAGGTCTTTGCCAACCTTAATGATTCTATGATTCTCTGAATGTTATGAATTGTAGTAAGGGAGAGAGAGATTGGCCAGTAAGGAAGCCTCCAAAACCAGCAGTTTAGCACTGGAGTAGGCTGACTGGAGAGGTGGGGGCATCTCCCTCCATCAGTTGAGGTGTCTAAGCATGGGTCTGGGTAAGAGCAGCCATAGCGGTTTGAGAAGAGCTGAAACAGCCTTTGTGCAAGGCAGTGGACTAGATGGCCTCTATCAGGGCTGAAAAATTAGGCCCTTAGTTTCACTGTTACTCATATTTTTCTCTGTACAATGGGGACTATTCATAGAAGCCACACTATTACCTTAAATCTGTCAAAGATTATGAGGAGCTCTGATGCTTCACGAGCAAACGGAGGGAGGTGTATGAGCTTCTGAGGTTGATCAGCAGCCTCTTAAAATCATGATTTAAGTGACATAGTGCAGTTGTGATACAACTCAGATGCTGCTGTGCAGTTTCCTGCAGGGAATAGTACCTTTTTTCCCCCCTCTAAGCGTTGTCAAACAGTTGTCAGAGATAGTGCTTGAGAATCCCACCACGGACCAGGAGCTGTGATCTTTATTTTCCTGGGAGAGCATTTGCTACGAAGCCTTTGGCCTCTGTCCCTGTGGCAGTTGACAAAGGACTGTCAACTCTTACTGCAAACAGGCAGCAGGAAATATTCAGTCCTAAAAAATATGACATGTTCCCATGTCATATTGGGCTCCACCAGGACTGAGAGAGAGGACTGCTAACTGGATGGAGGAGCTTAAACTGGACTCCATCTTGGGTAGGAACTTGGGCTGGAAACACATTTTCTGAGGCAAGAACACTGAGCCACTGGCACAAGAACACCATCCAAGTTTGACTGAAGAATGTTGAGTTTTCTTTAAAAGAAATTATTCATTATTAAAAGTAATCAGAACTGCCCAGCAGCAATTTAGGGTTCAGCAAATAAAAAAAAAAGTAGTTTCTCTACTTTGAGACCTGATCTTCAAGACTTAGGCATCTGAATGCAGCAAATGTTTTTGTGGCTTAATAGGTCACCAGTGACAAGCTGAGCTGGGGGACACTGATGGCTGTAGCAAAGTTATGGCTTAGGATGGGGAACAGCCAAGATATCTGCGACTGAGACAAAGACCCAAGACAACAACTTTCACAGCAGGGAGAGGGCTATCTTGTCACCAAAGCATTCTTCCTCATCTCTCTATTTTTTTCTGAATGCTATGAGACTATTCATAGATGCTTTACCAGTCCCAGCAGAGCAGATCCTATGGAATCCCTCAATTAAATAGAAACTAGAAGCTTGGCCAAGTGCAACACAGCAAGTCATTGGAAAATTCAAAGAAAAATTCCAATTTTTCCTGCACCTGACCCAGATCTTCTTCTGCAAGACCTTGCAGTGTCCCGACCCCTAGTTTAAACACTGCAGAGCTGACACTGCTCACAGAATAGAACCATCTTTTTTATTTTTAGATTAGTTTTAAATAAATCTTTGTCAGAGTTAGATTTAGAACCAGAGGAAACTGCTAGGACCCTGTCTGACCTCCTCCCAAGCACCATGGGAATGCTCCAGGAAACTCTCCCACCCTCTGCTTTCAGACATGGATCTTCTCATGCCTTTGTCTGGTGGCCTGGGAAGATCTCACCTAAAAAATAAAACCTTTCATGCAGGTACTCAGAAAACAGATCAAGTCACCACTTCCATTTCTGGTTAAACTAAACACGATGAGTGTATTAAGCCTCTTGCTCTTCAGGAGGGTTCCCAGACTTGAACTAAAACTAAATAACTTTCCTCTCCTACATACTTATCTCTGCCTTGCAACGTATTGTTTAAAAATCTAAATACACTGTGAGCAAGCTGTGCTGTTGTGCTTGGAGATGTCTCACTCCAGGTCATATTGTTCTCCTGGAGCGAGGAACTTGCTCAGCAAGAACATCTACAGGGAGAACGTGGAATTTAAAATTAGGTGTTGGAAGCAAGGAGGGACTGTGTTCAACGCATCCTCAATGTGTCTGATTAAGGACTGGGTACTAAAGGGGGATAACCTGGTATTTAGCACAGCACCTGCCTGGAATTTGGAGATGAAAGAGCAATCCTTACACCTCAGAAGTACTCTCCTGATTAAATACTCCATTTAGAAATGCCCCAGGCTATAATGCAAAGGGGTCTATATGGAAAAAAGAGGGGAAGGCTGCCCATTTAGTACACATGGCAGCATAAATGGCAGATTTTCGTGGAAGTGGCAACAAAACAGTAATTTATTCAGCATTATTGGGAAATTTCCTGTGTTTAGGCAAGAGTAATGTTCACCGCTGTGGATTTGCAGCTGCTGGTAATGCTGAACATCTAACCACTTATAAAAATGCGTATCATTGTGCCTTCCTGCATTGTTTCCTAACCGCCTTGTTGATTCAGCTCAGGAGAGTCATAGAGTAAATATCTTGCTAATGTGGAAAGGAGACTGTGTTCATATGGTCATGAATTATTGAACACTGATTCTTGATTTAGTTATCGAGGTATTTACTAGATGTCTGGCTGGACTAAATAAACAGAGATGTTAGCAAAATGTTCAGTGAAGCAAGAACAGTTGTACTCGATCTTAAAGGTCTTTTCCAATCTGAACAATTCTCTGATTCTAAGAATGATCCAAGATAGCAGCATCTCTAGCCCCTGAGGAGTCCTGACTTTGCATCCACAATACTGGGCTCTCTACACAATGGGTCTTTTGGAACCTCTAAAGTCTGCTTTAGTCTGGTCCCCGTCATCACATTATCCCTTCCATAAAATGATGTAGCTCACCTTCAGTCTCCTAGTGAGGACTCAATCCTCAGCACCCTTGTACTTGTAGGTCAGATCTTCAGACACGCAGCTGAAATGAGTTCCAGTTTCCCCTACATATTCTTGTGCCAGCATCAACCTTTATTTTAAGTTAGTCTGCTCCACTTCTGGTGTACTTCTACCCCTCCCCAGACCTCTACAAAAAGCAATTAAATATTTTCTTTGCTTTTCTTTATTAAGCCTAACAAGCCCAAACATCCTTTGCCTTCTGAGAACACCAGCGCCTGATGCTCTTCATAGTCCTCCTTCGCAGTTGTTCTAGTAACAATTTTTTCCTTCAGTGAGCCTGTTCAGAACTGCACAGAGATGCAGTCTCACCTAGACCTGTTCCACTGGCATCAGGGTGATCTTCACTGTGCTTTGTGGTCTCTACAGATCATAAGACTGAATATTTTTCTTCCAGTCCTACCACCTTGGAAGCTAGATGTCATTTCCATTCCTGCCAAGTGGTGAGTGTCAGATGGGACAGCTATTCCTCCTAAGCATTGTGCTTGCACAGTGTTCTGCTGCGTCCTCAAATGTGTTCTTGTATGTTAGCACAATGGTTGCTGCTGATTTACTTCTCTAGGCCTTAAGGTCACCCAGTTCTTCCTCTTGATATTCCTGATTTACTCAGAACTGATGATGCTCCAACAGATTTAAGGGGAACACTACTAATTTAGGCCATAGCATCATAGAACGGTTTTGGGTTGGAAGAGACCTTAAAGATCATCTAGTTCCAACCCCAGCCATGGGCTGAGACATCTCCCACTACATCAGATTGCTCAAAGCCCCATCCAACCTGATCTTGAACACTTTCAGAGATGGGACATTCCTCCTTGGTGGGAACCTCTTCCAGCACCTCACCACCCTCATAGTAAAGCTTTTCTTATATAAACTTATATAAACTAAACCTACCCTCTTGCAGCTACCGGCTCCTCCTGTTTGTTTCCCATGCTGCACACATTGGTATAGAAGCACTTCAGCTGGGCCATCAGCCACATCTCCTTTTTGGAGGAGTTTGCCCTAATTCCCTTAAGCAATTCACTGCTTACTAATGTCCGGGCAGCCCCTGGTTCCTCTCTAGTACTTAGAACTCTATTCCCTTCCCCAGCTAAATCTAGTTGAAAGCTCTGCTTACAAGTTCAGCCCCGCTTGCTGTGAGGGACAAAAAGCCCAGCACACCAATATAAACACTAAAATTCCCTGAGGAACTCTTCAGGTAGCCTTGCTATGAAGAAATATTTCCTCTTTTTTTACTCTTACCTTTTTGTAGCCTCTTACTTTCCTATCTGAGCATTACCCTACACTGTTTTCTCTTGCATAATTTTGTGTCTGGTACTTTACAAAATTATTTTTAATATAAAACCCCCCAATGAATGTGACCTATGGCCATAGGCTCTAGTCTAGAAGAGGGTATTTCCCAGCGCTTTCTTATCCTTCCTGCAGCCAAGCTTTATGATGCATTACAGGTTTTGATTGGTTAATAGAAAACAAATCAATCTGTGAGCTTTCTTATTGAAAGAGTAATGCAATCATTCCTATGAAAGATCGTTATCTGTGAGGAACAAGATTATTTTCCAAAGGCCATGATGGGTTAAGAGTAATTATCGACAAACAAACATGCCTGAAATCTTGTACTGAGAGGCATGGTTGTCTTTTTCTTTTCAGGAGAATTAAATTTAAGTGGTGCTGTTGTGCTGCTAGTGCCGAAAATAAACAAAGCAGGAGATTCTTGAGAACGCTGAACTCTTGGTGACCTCTCCAAATGATGACATTCACACTTGATAGGAAAAAGCATACTGAAAACGGACCACAAGTCCAAGCCTTATTGCTAAAGGCAATCCTACATAATATGAATTGCACCCACCCCTGAGCCACTCCACTGGATTTCAAAGAAGCCACAGCAGTGTAAAGCTGGTGTGAAGCAACGGGCACATTGTCCCGTTGCCATTTCATTGACATCTGGGTGCATTTGCAAGTAGGGGATGTTAGAATTTTAATGTCTCATTCATAAGAGTGACACAGAAGGCCAAATGCCTGGGACCTAGCAAGCCTTCAGTGGGAGATTCTGGATCAGATCTGAAAGAACGAGGTTGCAACTAACCCCATGGAGGGTTTAGTACGATTCCATACTTTGTGTGCTTACGAAACTAGGACTGAGGGTGCCCAAGGCCAGTTCCTGCTCTCACCGATGGCCACAGCATGCAGTCCTGACCACAAAGCCCTTTTACATCTGTCCCCAAGGTGTTGCTCCATTTGGAGGAGGCACAAGAAGCACCAGGATGCAGACAAGTGGTGAGGCAAAGCACAAGCTGCCGCTAAAACCAGCAAAGACAGAAGTGGCTTAAGCTGGAAGGGAGAGTTAATGGAGATAGGAGACATAGAACACAACTCAGCATTCTCCAACAGTGGCAAGAGGTGACTAATGGATTAGAAATCACACGGAGCCCTACAGTGGATTTACTCAATCTGAAATAAAAAAAAGCCAACAAGAAAACTCCATTAGTGTAATACATCTCTCACACAGCTGTGACCAAGCCGCAGGCTCTGTGTGTGGAGGGAACAACAATTTCCCCTGCTCTGAGCATTAGTACATCAGTGTCCTCTCGGATGAAGAGGGAGAAAATGAGAAATTGAAAGCATAAGGAATCTTGTTTCTCTGAAGGAACAGCCCACGGGACAGAGGTGAATCCTGCAATTCCAGCCCTGCAGGGATGCTGTTTAAAAACCACTGATGTGTTTCCCCAGGCCTGTGCTTCCACTATTCGCTGTTGAGATCCTGATTGAGATCTGAAAAAGTCTCAAGACTGCTCCCCCTCCAGTGTTGCAAGCAAGGTAAAGAAGCTCTTTTGCTTTTAGAGAGGAGCAAAGAAAACAGCACACAGAAGATTCAAGAAGCCTAAGACTGCCCCTGGCTTTACCCCAGGCTGGCTCCTTGGGTTCAGCATGGTTGGAATAGACCTTTGGGATCATTGAGTCCAACCATTAACATAACTACCAAGTCCACTGCTAAATATGCTTGAGACAGCAAAGACTTAGTTGCTGAAGTTTGCCTCATTCACACTAAAGCCATGCCAACCCACAATTACACTCATTGCTACTGCCTAACCTTGGGAGTATGCAACAGCATGGTCCTGGGCAAGCCCGGAGGTGCCTTCACCCTCGTAGTGTGAGCAGCCCAGCCCCTGTGTCACATCCATGTCCTCCCAGCAGCTGCGAATTAAGCATTGTCCACTTAGATTGCCTGAAGGCTCAGCACAACTGAATATATTTACACTCAACATCCTCTGCTCTCTTCCTGTTCATTTTTAGCTTCTAATATTCCAGTAGTTAAAAAATGCCACCAGGAAATGGGAGACTTAGTTCCTACCTCTGCTCACAGCAGAGTCTCCCAGGAGAGCATCAATTCTGCAGACTGTTCTAGAGAAAAGTGGGCTCAGACCTTCCTTCTAGAGCTGTGCTTCTTTTAAAAAAATGCTTAAGCAGACTATGGGAGAAAAAGAAAAGTGGTCCAGTCTGGAACTATCTTGCCCAATGGTTGGAACAGACCTCTTAGTGATGAGGAGATGCTGATGGACAGGACTACAAATCCAGCGCCATATATGTGGTCCTGAAGTGTCTGAGTCACTTGTGGGGACATACCCTTCAGCTGCTTTCTGGGCTGGAGCCTCCAAGGCAGTGAGTAATTTAAATATCTTTGAGGGCCTTAAACATTGGGATATGAACACTTCCCACATCTCCTTTTACTCTAGACTGTGAGAAGATGTTGATTTTATCAGGAACAAGCCACTAAAATAGAGAAACACAAGAACAAAAGCTGACATGCCACAGGGGAGAGAGAAGAAAGTCAACACCATGAAGTCAGGGAAAGATGGAAAAGAAATAAAATTAGGAACCGTTTCAGAATATTAAATTTGCAAATAAATGAAAATGTGAGACCAACTATGTTGAAAGCCTGGAGGGGTGAAAAAGTGTGTATTTCTGCAGAGATCAATAAAATAGGCTCAGCTATTGAGATTTTGACTGGTCAGTTGTGAAAATTTGCTTTAGTGAATATCCACATGGTTCCACCTCCTCAAGCCATGAGAATCCCACCCACCATGGGGTTCCGTCCCCACCATCCTATATGGGCACCAGCCTCCATTAGCTCCTTGTCTTCAAGGAGGAAGTAAAGGCTTGTTGGAAGCGCTCACTCTTAGCAACACACTAATGGCCAGGAGCATGTGTGGGAGGTTTTCTGCAAATTATCCTGATTTTTTTCTTGTGAAAATTCCGTGTCTTTAAAGGCCGTGCCTTTCACCTGCTCCAGCAGTCAGCAGGGAGGACATGGTGGGACCAGGAGAGAAGGATGGCCAGGGTGAGGAATCAAAACATACATAGGAATAAAGGGGTCAGCGCAGCACAGTGCTTTGTATTTCTTTCGCCTTCTTAATTTTTGATCCCTGCAGCTCAGATACACCACTCTCCGATTTAATGCCATGCTACATGCCACAGCATGATGCTGCTGACCCAGCATGACATGAGAAGCCATAAAAGGACATTTTGACAGGATGATTATTTTCAAAAAGGTTTTAAAGTGTGATTACAGGAATGTCAGTTTTCAAAAGCTAGGAGCCTATCAAAGATGCTCTCAGTATGTTCATACATATCTGCAACATCAAAGAAAGGTTGAGAGGGCTCACATCCCTTCCTGCTTGAATACTGGCCAAAATTGCCTAGTTAACTTAAATTACCTCCTGGGAGTCGTCACGGCAGGGTTTTCTGCTTTTATCCAGCAAGAGGTTCTGAAATAATTCTTACAAAGCTGGACCCAAGTTTCTCTCCCTGTGTGTCCTACAGAAGGGTCACACTGTCACCAAGGGATTCTGAGGGAGCTCCTTGCATCGCCTGCTTCATTTGCAAGACTGTGCCTATTGCTGCCAAAATTCACCCCCTCAGCCAAGCCCAGGCCTGTGTTAGGAACTGAAGAGGCCACAGAGCTCAAAATCATTATTTGTTATAGCAAAGGGTGCTGAAGAAATGCACATGGAAAATATAGTTCACATGATGAGGAAGAAAGTCAATCGTGTTAAAAAATATATATATCCGCTTCTCTGTTCTTCACCTCCTTTTTTTCCCCTCACATCCCCTGTTTTTCACTTCCTATTGTATCCCTTTAACAAGATGAAATCCTGATTGGAGAGGAAATAAGGGAGAAAATTTAGGTGAAAAATAGAAATGGGAAAAAGTGCTTATTTAGCCTGTAAGTTCTCCCATAAAAAAATAAAACTTGAGGAAAATTGATGTGTGCTTTTCTTATCAGTTTCCCATGAAACAAAGATACTCTCTCCCAAGCTGTTCTGCTTGGGGCCACAGCTACTGTAGCAAACACTTTTTTCAGACAAGCTCCTCCACAAGGTTGCTGCTGAAATTGAGGACTTCAGAAGTCCTCCAGGTAGTTGCCATCTCTAATATTTCTCAGCAATGATGAGTGATGAGCAGTGATGGCATCTGGACTGTTTCACACACTCCCTTCCAGTGACAAGCATTCTCCTCCCTGTGAACTCTTGGATCTTGCCATCTCTGCCCGCTCCAGAACTGCTCATACTTTGCATTTCTCAAGTGGATGATTTTAGCCATTTCCCCATTGTGCCTTTTCTCTTGACTAACCTGATGTGCATCAATGCCACGATGGGGGCAGCATGAATTCCTGGAAAATCTTCTCAGTAATTTCATTTTCTGTTGCTTTCTCTCCTTCCCATCCTCGCACACCTGCCCACTCTCCCCTGGTTTGCTCCATCCCTTCCTCTCCTACCTTTCAGTAGGAGGCCAGAGAATTCAAGTGGGAAATTGCACTGAAGGTAGGACTTCTGAAATCTTGGCAGATATGTCAATAACAATGCAGCTTCTCACAAAGCCTTTCATCCTCCTTGCCAAACCAGTTGCAAAAGTCCCAATTTTTTATCAGTCAGGGTTTGACAAGACACACAATATACCCTGACCTTCAGCGCATTTGCTATCTGTGCCTGTGAAAAAGCTGAATTTCTGGATTTACCCTAAAAGTTTCAAAGACTTATTTGTCCTGGTGTTTCACCACTATCTGTGGATGAACCTCAGAATAATACGAGAAAAACGCTGCAATGCCCTGTAGGCTACCGTATAGTGGCTATATGGCCTTGGGCCACTCATTTCCAGGGCCATTAGAGGAAGTCTCAGCAGAACCAACTCATCTCACTCAAATAATCCCTATAGAGCAATGACAGCCTGGGCTAGATGAGGGTCTGGTTTATCAGGCAGAAAAACAAACCAACCACCCTACCAGGGCCAAAGAGGGCCATTACATAGAACTATAGAATTGTTCTGGATGGAAAAGACCTTCAAGAGCATCAGGTCCAACACTTAAGCCATCACTGCCAGGTCACAATAAACCATGTCCCTCAGCACCACAGCTTGGAAACCCCTCCAGGGATGAGGGCTCCACCACTGCCCTGGGCAGCCTGGGACAGCCCTTCACAACCCTCGAGGGGAAGATATTTTTCCTAATATCCAACCTAAACCTCCCCTGGTGCAACTTGAGGCTGTTTCCTCTTGCCTGTCACTTGTTCCTTGGAAGAAGAGACCAACCCCACCTGGCTCCAACCTCCTTTCAGGGAGCTGTTGAGAGTGAGAAGATCTCCCCTGAGCCTCCTTTTCTCCAGGCTCAACACCCCCAGGTCCCTCAGCTGCTCCTCACCACACTTGTGCTCTAGACCCTTCCCCTGCTTCATTGCCCTTCAGGGCCATGCTCCAGCATTTACTTATCAAGCACGTTTTGGTCAGCAGGTGGGTGTAAAGAGCCAGAAAGCAGACCAAAGTTACGCTGCATATTGGCTACAGTAGCAGGACTGCATTTTTAAAATAATGATGGCAGTTGAAAGCTGGTCCAGATCCATGCCCCCCTCGCTGCCACCAGAAACTTAGAAGCGGCTGAACTGATCATATACTTGTGCTCGCCAAGAGCAGAGCTTCACTGTGCCCCACACCAGCATGGTTGACACTTGCGTTAGTGATTTCTCCTGCCCTTTTGTGAGAGCAGATAAAACATACAATAATTGGAGTCTACGGGTCCATAATTGGGAGGACTGAAAGGAGAAATTGGAGCAAATTAAATGAAAAGGCTCATTTTTCTTAGACACAAAAAGAAATAATAACTATGTGAGTGCCTGTTTTTCATAAAAAGTCATTTACAGCCTTTTTCAGAAAGGATGTGCGCGAGCCAGACACACCGGCATATAATAGAGACAAATTAATCTCCCTGGAGTCAATGGTGGCTCTGCACGGCATTGCAATACAAAGGAGAAATACCTGGAGACGCGCTCCATGAGACCTTGTCTGAAAACACCTTACCGCTTGAAGTCTCATAGGTTTGAGCACTTCTCTCCACCTCCTTCCAAAATCACAGCCTAGATGAGGGAACAGGTTTCCTTCACAGCCTGGGTGGGTGGAACTTTCTGCTCTAAATATCCCACAGCCAAACCCAGCACAACCCTTTAGTTCCTCTCAGTGTTACCAAGACTAAGTTTCAGGTTTCCTTAAGCAAGGAGCAAAATGAGGCACAGCAGAAAACAGAGAAAGATCCACTAACCTTCTGCACAATGAGTTTTCTTGTTGTATCCTTTCCCAGGTTTTCAAGCTTTTAGAGTCTTGACGTCAGCTGGAGGCTGTGCTGGGATCTGTAGAGGAAACATTTCTACCCAAGCTCCCCGGTATGCCCAGGAGTCCCTGGGAGAACAACAATAAAAACCCCTGCCACAGATCTTCCACATGATGCTTCCTCATTTCATTCTTCAGATTTTTTTTTTCATATTCTTTCAATCTTCTTGGAAACCTTATCATGGATCTCCCTGTTCTTTATGAAATCTAATTTCTAACTGCCATGGTGAGGAATAATTACAATAACTATAACAACAGAGTAACAAGGTTTTGAAAACACCTTTCTTATTTTCAGACTTGAAGTAGAAGCTACAAAGCCACACTCGAGCTCATGGCTTCTTCCAAGGAGCTTAAATAATGGATCTCGTCTGTATTACTTCTTATTAGCACTTTCACCTGTGGCCCCTTAACTCTTGGAGAGATCTAGAATGCCTAATAGGGAATTGAGAATTGCCTACAAGGGTTAACGATGCAGAGTGTTAGTGATGCACAGGGGAGTGTCTCCGTAAGGTGCAAACTCCTCATAAGGCAAAGCAGCTGGGGCAGGAAGATTCAGGTTGTGGTTCCTCACTGGGCACCTGCAGCAGCTGCAGAGACCCAGAATATCCCATTGGTGTGTTCTTGCTCCTGTTGCTAATAACTAAGTCTATTTCCTCATTTCTGGCTGTTTCATTTCTAGGCATTCAGCTGTGCAAGCACAAAAAACCCCACCCCAAACCCAAGAAGCAAGTTGGAGACACAAAAATCCCTGGTTTTTGATTGTGAATGTGCTGACCGTTGGGTTTTATCAAGGAGAAAGAACATGGGCTCTGGAGTCAGATAGACAAACAGTTGAGAAAGGTTCAACAATCCCATGACTCTCAAATGTCTAGTGCATGGACTGAACGAGACCTTCTTGTGGCCTTTCAGTACTTCAAGGGGGCCTAGAAGAAGATGGGCAGGGCCTGTTGTGACAGGACAGGGGTGATGGGTTTAAACTCAAAGAGGGAGATTCAGACTAGAGAGAAGGAAGAGATTTTTGATGGTGAGGGTAGTGAGAGCCTGGCGCAGGTTGCCCAGAGAGGTGGTGGATGCCCCATCCCTGGCACCATTGCAGGTGAGGTTGGCTGGGGCTCTGAGCAACCTGCTCTGGTTGCAGATGTCCCTGCTCAGTGCAGGGCAGTTGGACTACATGATCTTTAAAGGTGCCTTCCAACCCAACCCATTCTATGATTCTATGAAACCCACCATATGAATTTCAGAGAAGATTAGAGCTAGAAATCCTATCCACACCTTATGCAAGGGATGCAGTGAGGAGAGGGATGGACCAGGGCATCATAACAACAAGGGTGCTCAATGCATGGACCAACATGAAAGAAATTCCAAGCTTCTTTTGCTGAAAAAACTTGTATAAGGGTTTGTGCAGGATGCCATCCTTGGGAGGAGGAAGAGATAACATTCAAATTAAGGAAGTAGGATAATGCAGTGCTACCTGAAAAACCACCCAGCCTGCATCCAGGAGGTGCAGGAGTCCCCATCAGAGTTTGCTTTGCTTTCATTAGGTTGCACTCCATAACTTTGCCACCAGAGATTATCTGCAGTTTATTTTAACCGGGATGTCAAAGCTATTTTTGGCTTTGCAGTTTATAAAGATCCTTGTTGCTTGGCTCCAAGCAGGCTCGAAAACCAAGTACCTTGGGATCTTACACAAACAAATCACAGGGCCTTTTCTGCTCTTCCTGCTGCCTGCATTACAGACCCGTCACATTTAATGTGTCAGTCAGGCATTTAGGATCTGCTTCCCTCATCAACCACAGGCACTGCTGGCATAAAAGTCAAGTGTAAGCTGAAGCCAGGACTGTAAGCCATATATTATAGTTATGAAACAGACTCTGTACTCCCCTTGCTTCTAGTTCCTCGTGGTACTGAATATGGATTTTCGTTCTGAATCTTTGGGTCATTAACGCAGAAGGAAAGGTGAGATGTACCACGTTAATTGTGTGGCTGAGTGAGGCAAACAGGGTTTTCTCTCACCTGGAAATATCAAACGGTTTAAGTCAGAGGGAATCACTGATCGTATTGGAAGGGACATTAAAGATCATCTAGCTCCAACTCCCTGTCATGGCAGGGACACCTCCCACTAGACCAGGTTGCTCAACGCCCCATCCAACCTGGCCTTGAACACATCCAGGGATGGAGCATCCACAACTTCTCTGAGAAACTGGTTCCAGTGTCTCACCACTCTCCCAGTGAAGAAGGTTTGTAAGAGTGGTACAATCACACAGGCAGTGGAACACCCTACCGAAACCTCCACCTTCCATTTCCTTCTTCAGCTCTCTGGGTGGAAGCCATAGAAACACATCACTTCCTACTGCATTAATGTTCCCCGTGACCAGAACAGTGATTTTTTTTTTTTTTTTCTGCCAAAATATAGCTAGTTACAGCCTAGTCATTGCCAAACCTGCCAGTATCATAGTGGAGCCAAATGATCCTCCCATTGCAAACCAGCCTGAATGGTCCAGCAGGAAAATCTGCATTGGGCCAGATGCTGTCTGCTGAGATGCCAAAGAAGTCTGAGATGACGTAGGAAATGGTGGGCAGCTCAGAATGCCACTGCAGACCAGGGCAGAGGAGTGAGGAGGCTGGTGGGGTTCATCATGGCTGGGGTGGAGATGCAGCACAGAGCCAAGCATTGTCAAGCTGAGAATGAAATCAAGATGAATGAAAGAGGGGTTGAAACTGTGAGTTTGGATGGCCTCGTCTTCAAAAACTTCAGTGTGGGGGGGCAGCTGGAACCAGGATATTTTAAAATTTTCTCTTGTACCTTTGGCTTACTTTTTGTGCTCGGTCTCTTCAGAGTAGATGACTTTTTTTGACTTCTATCCAGGAAGACAATAATTGTGCACTACTTTCAAGATTTTCTTAAAAGCCAGGCTCTGTAACGGATCTCAGGCTAAAAGAGCAGAATGATTAAGTGTCCTTTCCGCTATCACTGGATGTGGAAGAGCATTTGGAGGACAGAGACCACTGCTGACCTCCATATGAACACCTGTGGCAGGAGCATGAGAGTTTGATTATTCGAGAATAAGAAGGAAATTTTATGTTAATTAATTCAGAAGAGTTTCTAACATTGACAAGTTAAGATTTGCTAAAAAAAAAATCAGAGTTGATTAAATAAAATCCAGTAAGAGGGAATTCAGTGCCAGGAATCTACTAAATTACCTCTACTAAATTACTCTTTTACCTCTGTACCATCTTTATTAAGCATCTGAAAAGAAAATGGGGTAAACAACTTCGGGTTATTCAGTGGGATGAGGACCTTGGCAAATGGCATTTCCTTTTTATAATAATTATGTGTTTCATTTCACGAAATCAGCCCTGTGACAGGGTGTTCATGGTGGTAGGTGTTGTTAGAAGTCCCTGTTTTGCTGGAGGACCCTTTTCTTGTACACTGTAGTTACATGATGGCTCGCTAATTGTTTACTGGTGTTGATCCTTTCTAAAGGCTTCCCTCAGTAAATAGAACAGGTTTTTACCTGCTTTCACAGGTTGTTAGTGAAGGTCCTATGGGGTGGTGGGGCAGATGGGGCACGGCAGAGGTGTCCAGGAGAACTGCTTGTTTTCTGTGGCTGATGGTGCCAAGCACAGCAGGATTAGACCAGCATCTAGATTGCATTGGCATCTAGATGAACCCCCCTGCCATGGACAGGGACACCTTCCACTAGACTAGGTTGCTCAAAGCCCCGCCCAACCTGGTCTTGCATGACTGCAAGGTGGGTTAAAGTCAAGTTTTCCCTGATTCAGCCTAGAGTAGATGTGAGGATCATCCATCCCATAGCTGATACTTAGATCTTTGTGCAATTTTACTCTAAGGTGGGAAAAGAATATGTTGAGATGATGGATGTCTTGATGTTTTTCCATGATGGCACTTTCTCAAAGGTGGTGATTTGCAAGACACTGACTTCCCGTGAGGGGGGACATCTGTTTGGGGAGCTAAACCAGTGAGGAGACACAGCTGGCCTCATCTCTACAGCCATCCAGCGATGCTGTTAAAGTGCCATAGTAAGTATATTTACAAAGCACATCTGTTTAAAAAGGATAATGTGGCTCGGCACCGTCACCCAGCAAAATCAGAACACAGCCGTATTGTAGAAGAATTTCTCAAAGAATTATAGATGAGGTATTTACTATGATTTAAAAACAGAAGCTTCATTTAAAAAAGAAAATACAATTCCATTATTCTCCAGCTGTGCTCAGGATTTTTCCCTTCAGCCTTCCAGCATCAGGGGCTTTACTTGCAAGAAGAGTTGTTTGTCTTTGCTCCCTTTGCCAAGTTAACTTTCCTCTAGTCCTCCTTAGCTCAACACTTGCGTTGCTCTTTGTATAACCTCCATTTATTCACACATGCTCCAACGTCCTTTTCTGAAGGCCTCCTGACCAAACAGCTCTGTGCTCTGATTGTGCATGTTGCTTGTGTTCCTGCAGATAAGTGCGCTAGCTAATTGCCAATAAATCCTGAATTACAGATTGTTTCTATTTTCTTTTTCTGAATTTCTGTGCTACAGAGAGCAGCTGGATATGAATTTTTGTTTCTGTGGTTTTCCTAGCACGAAGCACAACTCAGAATGCATCCACGCTAGAGAATAAATTGTTTGCTTTGCCTCGGGTGGAAATTAAAAGCAGTATTTGTTAAATCTCAGAGATATTTCTACGGACTAACTTCAAAGCTCTGGATACGCTGCACAATTAGACCGAAAACTGTTATGTGTGTTATATGATCCTAACGCTATAATACTAAATTTTTAAATAAGCCTCATTTGTTTTTGCTAAACAAACAAAGAAAAACCCCAAACAAACTCAAAAAGATTTCCAAACAGCAGCTCTTTCATCTCCACTACAGAACACTTCCAGGTAGCAAAGCACAACGGGTTTCACCGCAGTGCCTCATTAGTCCCAAGTTGAGCAAATACAAAAGGGTTTGATGAGAAGAACTAGATCAAACTCATTGCCATTTCACTTTTAAAGTCTCTGCGTGCCTCCCAGTTCCTGAACGAGTGCTGGGAGGCTGCTGACAATCTACCCTGATAAAGGGATTGGATTTTGCCAGCAGTTTTAATAATCCTAATTCAATAATTTTAACAATGCAAAATGAGTTTCTGATGAGCTCTTCAACTGCTTAATGATCTTGTTTGTTCAGTCTTGCTTAAGACCATATTAGTTTCATTTTAATTCAATAACCAACGTGAACTGATGTACGACATGTAATGATAAATTACTCCTAGACCACAGAATTGATTTCTGATAAATTATCCTGTGCGTTGTTTGAGCATTTTCCTGGCCTCGCAACCTGCTCTGGGTGAACCCGCTTTAGCAAGGGGGTTGGACGAGATGATTTCCAGAGGTCCTTCCAACCCCACCATGCTGGGGTTCTGGGATTTTGGGATAAGCTGGCTGGGTGGGAAGGCGATGGAATGTATGTGATGAGCACTGGGGGACTTTGCATGAGCAGCACTAACAGAAACCAGCTGTGAGCTTTCCAGAGACAACGTGGTTTTGCTGAGGCAATACCAAAAAGCAAAGGGAATCCCCTTCCTCTTTTTTTTAAAAGCTAAAAAGAATTATCTTGGAGGCTTTTGTGATCCCTGTGCAACATTTAACTCTTTCTTCAAGCTCCTTGACCATCGCCAAACCGTGTTACCTTGCGGTGGAGGAGTTCAGGGAGGACAGTCCTAGAACCATAGAATGGTTTGGGTTGGAAAGGACCTTAAAGATCACCTAGTTCTAGTCATGCTGGCTGAAAAATGGGGTTTATCTTTCAAAGACTTTATTCTCTCCACAACTTTGCACTTTCCTTTTTTTCTTTTTTACATAGGGAAAAAGGACAAGAGACTTGCTTGTGAAAAGGGACCCTGGGAAGCGGCTGCTTTCCAAAGCCTCTTGTTTTCTCAAACTGACTTAGCTGCTGTTTTTCAAAAGAAAGTGGATTTCTGTTTTGATTGATTGATTGTTAAAATTATTTTTTTTCCTCTTATAAATTTTTTCATTATTATTTTTTACCTAAGGGGATGGTAATCTTAATTTGCATCAGATCATCACTCTTCTGTCCAGACATACAGGAAGCCAGAAAAATAAGTACTGAAATAATCCTACAACTCTACACATCAACTTTTCAGGGCTGCGGTTTTGATTAGTTAGGAATTTCAAGTGTCGACCCACTTAAGAGAGAAGAAAAAGCCCCAGTCCCTTGAGACTTCAAGTGATTGTGTGAGAACAGGAGATGTAGGTACCTTGTCAGAGCGTCTCAGTTGTCAAACACTAGGAAAACAAAAAGAGAAATCAGACATTTGAAGCCATGGTGCCTTTCACTGCTTCTCAGCTATGGCAAGGAGCATTTTAGAATCCAGAATCCCATAAGGAAAAGATGAAGTATTTTGTCCGTCCTTGATGATTTATGTACATGTAAATCACTGTTCCACTTCTCACACTACGTTGCCAGAAATCACAATCGTGTCACCGCTGCAACTAGAAACAATAATTAAAGACAAATGTGTTTTAATGCCTTTTTTTTTTTCCTTGTGTTTCCTTGAAACATATGGCACATGAATCATAATCAGGTACCTATTGCTGTTGGAAGTAATTAGGATTTGTGTACACAGTGTGCAGTTGCCACTGCAAATATTTATCTGAAAAGAGGCAACCAAAACAGTGCATAAAAACCGTTTAACGAAAACTGCAAGATGTGCTGTTATCCAGCGGTAGAGTTAGGAAAACAACAGATTTTCCCATTTGTTTTGCTGTTTCACTGTTCAGCATTTTGAGTGTATCGGACTGATCGAAAACTTCTTACATTACAGAATTAAAATCCCTCTTTAAAATCATTCCAAATGATAAATTTAATTATTTGGTTTATCTGAATCCAAACTGATGCTCCCTGCTGATTGAGAGCAGATTTTAATCTGGAAACAAAATGATAGAATGGAAACAAAAATGATAGAAAAGCAGAAAAATCGAAACATTTCATTTAGTTTGTCAAAACAAAATCTCTCTTTTGCAGCACAGACTTATTTTCAGACCTTATCTGGCATGAGGAATTTGACAGAATGTTACGAATTGGCAAAATAACGTCGCTATCTCCGTGGATTGCTGAAAAATATTTCAGTTAAAAATTATTCCAGCATTAATTATCATTTCCTGGTGAAATTCTTTTTCAGGAACCGCTTTGCTGACAAGCGTGTCCCTTTCTCAGCAGTACCAGATGCAAAGCTTGGGAGCTTGCCAGGATGGTGAGATGATGCTTGCGCCGTACTGGCCTGGGTGTGATCTCGGTATTTCTTGTTCCATGGTATAGCTGCTTGTGGCTGCACATCCAAAGTGATGGATAGTTTATTATTTTCCAGCTAGAGTAGCGTCTGTACCAGAAAAAGAGGGAAAGTAACTTCTAAGAGGACATTCATCCCATCCTGGGGGCTGTGTTCATCCCTCTCCACTGACACGGGGGACAGCCAAGGTGAACATTTGGGGAACTCACAGCTTTGAGATTGCAAAATTAGAATCCTAGGACAGAATCATAGAAATGTTTTGGTTGGAAAAGACCTCTAAGAACATCAAGTCCAACACAGCATTGCCAAGTCCACCACTAAACCAGGTCATACCTTTCATCCTCAAAGAAGTAGAAACTAGGAAGCCACGCTCCAGCTCACAGCTTCCTCCAAGGAGCTCAAATAACAGATCTTTTAAATTTATTATTATCACTTTTACCTGTGGTCCCTTAATTGTTGTGAAACATAGAATCGTTTCGGTTCAAAGAGATCTTTAAGATCATCAAGCCCAACCATTAACCCAGCACTGCCAGGGCACCACTAAACCATGGCCCTCAGCACCACATCTCCACGGCTTGGAAACCCCTCCAGGGATGGGGACTCCACCACTGCCCTGCCCAGCCTGGGGCAGCCCTTCACAGCCCTTGTGGGGAAGAAATTTCTCCTCATGTCCAACCTAAACCTCCCCTGGTGCAACTCCAGGCCATTTCCTCTTGTCCTACTGCTTGTTTAATGGGAGAAGAGACCAACCCCACCTGGCTCCAACCTCCTTTCAGGGAGCTGTCGAGATCAAGAAGGTCTCCCCTGAGCCTCCTTTTCTCCATGCTCAACAAGCCCAGGTCCCTCAGCTGCTCCTCACCACACTTGTGCTCCTCATCTCATCTCTCAGGTGAGATGAATCGCATCGTGAGTGATTTAGAGTGTGAATCCACACGGTCTTGTGGGTTGAAATGTATGCACTTGTTTCCATTGAAGTGATCATAAATTTATTTGATTTTCCTTATTGTATAATTGGGTGGGGTTTTTCCCTGCAACACCACTCAGCCTAAAGCTCATTTGTTAAATTCACTTGGAAGACTTGAGCAGGGCTGTCACCTAATGTATGCAGGGGAGTTTTGCATCTGAATCCATAGGACAAGGGACATTATATTCAAATTCTCTATTCATCTCAGCCCACAGGATTTTCAGTTCCTACTCCCAAATCTCCATTAAAAAAAGAGTAAGCAGTTTTTGTTGGTTTTTTTTCCTAATGTGAGACAAGGTTGAACCTTCACGTGCCTATGAGGAGAAACAACAGAAGAAAAGTGGAACTTCCAATGTGTGACACCTCTTGACTTCGATCTAAAGGAAGCAGAGCTGAGGAGCTCTAATCAGCTCTCCACCAGCTCCCAGGCTCTGCAAAGGAGAGTCTTTCCCTAAAGAACCTCTCCATGAAAGTTTTGGCTTTCATGTTGAAAGAGCAGTCCTAGAAACTCTTTGCTTTTATGCTCTTGAGCAGAATTTTCACGAGGGTCAGCTCTCCCTGCGCTGGCTGAAGACACAGATTTCCGAACAAACGATGGAGTTGCAGGGATCGACGCCTGCATTCCTTTCTTCTTCAAACTTTCCCTTATTGAGAAAGCAAACAGAAATCCTGAAGGCTGTTTCCCTCGAGTGGACTGCAATCGCTGTCACAAGCCGCGGCTTTGCGCGAGCCCTGCTAACCAGGCAGGAGTAGCTACGGCTTGTGGGGTTGTGGGTTTAACGAGATGTAGATACGTTTGTCTGGAAAGGGAATTTTCACAGAAAAATCAGCAACCTGCCTCGTGCCTCTGGGATGTCTAAATATAACCATCGTGGCAGAGGCTTTGCTTGGTTTTCTCCGTGCGTGCATGAGTGTAAAGCGTCCTCGTTACAGAAGCTGATGACTGAAATAAAGGTCAACGTGACCCTCTGGCTTGGAAGAGTGAAGTCACCAGAAAAAGCAAAACCCATTCCTGCGGTCAGGGAAGGGGAAATGACATGTGGCAGGGGTGAATTGGTATCTAGTTCTCAAGGGAATTTGGGATTACTTGCTGCTTTTTTTCATTGTCCTGAAGCCAGGATGTCTCTGCTGCCCCCAGCCATGTCCCCACTCCTGTTCCACCATGAAGGAGTTGCAAGTGGAGTCCAGCTGCTGTCTGGAGTAGAGAGCAAGTGTTGTCCCATACAGGCTAACACACCCAAGGGCAGCAATGCTGTAAGCTATCATGGCCTCACCAGCATTGAGACTGCTATGGTTGCTACCTCTCCTGGGCAGGCTCTCAGAAGATCACCCATGGCACTTCTCTGTGCTTGCCCACAGCCTTTTTACCTTGCTCCTTCAGAAGAAGCAGAGGGGAGAGATGCAAGGAGTGCTCAGCCCAGCTGGGGTCCTGCTCTGCTACACCACTGCCACTGGCGATGTCTGCATAAAGTGTGGGCAAGGCTTCAGGGAAGGAGAAGGGCTTTTCCAAGATTCTCATCTCTGCTATCAGGTAAAGATGAAATCATAGCATTATAGAAAAGTTTCAGTTAGAAGACACCTTTAAGATCATCAAATCCAACCAAGAAACCAGCACTGCCAAGTACACCGATAAACTATGTCCCTCAGCATCACATCTCCACGGCTTTGAAACCCCTCCAGGGATGGGGACTCCACCACTGCCCTCAGCAGCCTGGAACAGCCCTTGACAAACCTTTTGGGGAAGATATTTTTCCCCATGTCCAACCTAAACCTCCCCTGATGCAACTAGATACTCTCTTGTCCTATCACTTGTTCCCTGGGAGAAGAGACCAACCTCCATCTGGCCCCAACCTCCTTTCAGGGAGTTGTCAAGAGTGAGAAGGTCTCTCCTGAGCCTCCTTCTCTCCAAGCTAAACAACCCCAGTTCCCTCAGCTGCTCCTCACAAGACCCTTCCCCAGCGTCGTTGCACTTCTCTGGACATGCTTCAGTCCCTCAATGTCCTTCTTGGAGTGAGAGGCCCAAAACTGACCCCAGGATTTGAGGGGCTGCCTCCTCAGTGCCCAGTCCAGGGGGACAATCCCTGACCTCGTCCTGTTGGCCATACTAGTGCTGACACAAGCCAGGATGCTGGTGGCCTTCTTGTGCACCTGGGCACACGCTGGCACATCTTCAGCAGGCTGTTGACCAACACCCCCAAGTCTTTTTCCACAGAGTGGTGGAAAGATAAGAGCCTGTGAAGGTGATACACCAAGAGAACAAGTAATTATCCTCAGCTCCACCTCTACCAGGCCAATCTTGGTTTATTCCACCTATACAATCTGTTTTTTAAAACTTTTTTCTTAGTCAGAACAAATCTTGGACCTTTTCCATTTTCCTTTCCCACAGCGCTGCAGAAACTCTGGAGCCCACAGGGACCAAGTCCAAAGCCTGTTAATACCAACTCAAAAACTGCCAAAGGTCTTTAGATCAGAAGCCCTGTTTCCAAGGATTATCCCATTTGGTAGTCAAGCCATCTAGATGAAATCACCCTAGATACAGCCTAGCTGCTCTAGCATTTGACCAACTGTGGACTCCTTCACATGCTAAAGAGTAGGTCAGAATTTGCATCAAAAGCCCTTTTTAAGGTCAGCAAATACACAGAACAATTTAAAGGACTTAAATTCAGACAACAAGGCCAGAAACCATGGAATGGATTTATAAGCATCATGTGTCTTTGTATAGGGGCCAACCCTCCTGCATTATCCCAAAATCAATGTCAGAGTGTAACCTTTTAGAGTATTTAATTTGGGCCACAATGATATAATAGCCAGTGTCATGTTGATGATCACTGTGGGGTTTATTGTAGTTCTTTTAATTAAAAAGTGCTTAATAAAAGAGAGTGGAAAATTCCTCCAGTTGCTGAGTTTCACCAGATAAGGCTACATAAATAATTTTCTTTGCGGTTCTCTACTTTCTCTTCTTCCCATTTTCTTCCACTTCTATTACCTCTATAAAGTGTTATTAGACTTGGCTTCTCCTTGCGCTTCTGCTCTGCCAGGATTGTGGAGGCACAAATGACCTTACGCTTTCTCCGCAAAGAAGACGAACATGAGATTAATGCTGCTTTCCTGTGTTCAGCTTATGGAAACAGCCTCCAAGTCTCACTGTACCAAAGATCATACAAAACTACGTGTAATACTGAAAAGTGTTTGCAAAATACCTTTCCCAGCATAACAAAAGGTTCAAAACCTCTTATTTTTCAGAGGCTGGATTTCGTTTTGTTTTGTGAAATATTTTGTTTCCTCTTCTCTGATAACTTAATGAGTGTTGGACCAGACTTTGAAACCAAAGATTTATCTTGGTGTGAGAGCAACAGAAGTAAGAGCAAAGTGCATGTGTGCACCTCCATTCCCTACAGCAGCGCAAGTCTGCTCTGGATTCTCACCTGGTTGATGCTAGTGTACAAATTGAGCTGCCCCTGTACTTTAGAGAACATACAGATGCACCTCTAGCTGCTGTGGACTGGTGAAGCTACATGATGCGGACTCGGGGAAGGTGATTTAGTTGCGTGGTGCTCTAAAGTGTATCATCATGAGCACACCAAATAATGGGGGTCTTAATATTTTACTTCTTTTTGTATTCATATCAGGGGTTAGAGCAACTGCCTCATCATTCCCAAGAATTTGCTTCCATTACATGGCTTGGAAATGATCTAGAATCATAGAATCACAGACTGGTTTGGGTTGGAAGGAACCTTTCAAGGCCATCTAGTCCAACCCCCCTGCACTGAGCAGGGACATCTGCAACTAGAGCAGGTTGCTCAGAGCCCTGGCCAACCTCACCTGCAATGGTGCCAGGGATGGGGCAGCGACCACCTCTCTGGGCAACCTCAGCCAGGCTCTCACCACCCTAGGCAGCAAAAATCTCTTCCTTCTGTCTGGTCTGAACGTCCTTCTTTTAGTTTAAGACCATGACCCCTGGTCCTGTCACAAGAGGCCTTCATAAAATATCTGTCTCTGTCTTTCTGTCAGGCCCCTTGAAGTCCTGAAAGGCCACAAGAAGGTCTCCCTGGAGCCTTCTCTTCTCCAGGCTGAACAACCCCAACTCTCTCAGCCTGACTTCACAGCAGATGGGTTCCAGCCCTTGGATCATTTTTGTGTCCCTCCTCCGGAACCGCTCCAACAGGCCCATGTCCTTCTTGTGCTGGGGACTCCAGAGCTCAGGTGCTCATTTCCATTTGTAAAGGCACAGACATTGGTACGATGAGGGATATGATAATACATAAGGACAGAGTGACCTCTTGTAGAGGTGCTTCAGCTGTATACCAGTAAACCCCAGAACGGAATAGCTGGTCTGGAAGAGCATCACAGTGGGAGACGAATACCACAACCATCTGGTGTGGGAAGTTGCGCATCACTTGTATAGTTTACAGACTAAGTTACCACAATACAGCCATTGTGGTTCAGCTGCTTGACTGGTATATATGACAATGTAAAATGTAATGGTGTAGCCCACGAGTACATGGCAGGCACCATGAAGATCAGAGCTGAGTGGAGCTGGCCTCAGCACATGCAAGACTGAGCCGCTCTATTTCTTATTCCACGCTACAGACGCCTGGCAAGCCTTCTCTAGGAAGAGTCTTGAACATCTAGCTGTGTCTGCATTTGTTTTGACATCCACGCCACAATTATTTTGGCAGTTGGTGCAGGTGGGAGATGCTGAATCCTATTTCAGAGTCAGGAAGGGATCTGTTGGGATACAAAAGACTTTTGCTACTGCCTTTCCATTACAGCAGGAGATTTGGGGGAGGAAAGGTGTTTTCTTCCCTTTCCTTTATCTTGAGCAGTCCGGGTACTCTGTCTGCTCCCAGATCAGTCCAGAGAAGCTGCTTCATGTCAGACTTTCACATTTGCCCTGCCAAAGGTGTGTGGAGTAAGATAGAGGGGAAAAAACCCCAAGTCCCAGCAGTGGACATCATACCACTTCAACCTGCATGTGCAAATGCAAGTCTTCAGAAGGGTTATCTGGGCTCTCTGTAGGAGACAGAGAGAGATCTGTTCCCTCCTAAGTTGCAGGCCATGCCCTGGAGATGCCTTTCTGCCCGCTGGCCACTGAAAAGCCTCGACGGCCACTGAGACAGTACAGTTGGTTTAACAGAGCCAAGTCAGCCGTATTGACCCACACCGCACGTCCCTTCTCCTCGCTGGTGGGTGAAAATCCATATGCAGCTGTCACTCCCATTTATAGTATTTGTGGAGAATTGTCAGCTGCCCCGTGAGGATGATTTTCCACCTGCCTTGTTGATCTCATGCAGAACAAACCAAGCATAATCAGGGCCTAGAATTCAATACAAAAAATACACTGACACTCTGCAAGATCCCCTGACTCGGCATTCTGCAGATATGACCTTTGGAAAGTTAATGCAAGACTGCGTTAGAGTGGAAGGTCAGCCTGAAGATTAAACAAAAACAACTTGTGCATGAAAGACTTGGCAATGTAGAAAGAGACTCTCGCTACAAAGACTCAGCTGCAGATTTTTAAATTGGATGCATATACAAATGCTGTTGACAATGTGACAGTGAAGTCTGAAAAACACGGTTTTGCCTCTGTGATCTTGAAAGATACTGAGCTCGCAAAGCTGCGGAGCTGACGCCTCTGCCATCCAGCCGCCCAGCATGGTCAAGCACCCACAGTTCTGAAATTTTAATAATTGAACGTTCCCCTGTCGACAGAAACTGAAACCATGCCTAGATTTAGTGGCAGAAACAGCACAATGCACCAAACTGTCCTCAAATTGTGATGCGTGCTTTCACTCGGGGATTTGGTTATGCAAAACCGTCACAGAGCTGCCTTATTTTCCTGTCAGGAGACACTATGTGCAGCCTCATCTGTGGTAACTGTTCTGCTGTGAGCTCGTGGAGGGTTCAGCTCACCTGTTTGTCTTGCATTTGCTGCAGGCTGATGGGACGTTGGTAGAAAATTAGCACAGCTCAGCTGATGCATGGTGAGTTTTTACTCACAGGTCACTTCACAAACGTATCCGAAAGGAGGTTGTAGAGAGGTGGGGATCAGTCTGTTCAACCAAGTAACGAGTGATAAGACAAGAGGAAACAGCCACAAGTTGCGCCGAGGAAAGGTTAGATTGGATATTAGGAAGAATTTCTTTACTGAAAGGGTTATCAGGCATTGGAATGAGTTGTCCAGAGCAGTGGTGGTGTCTCCATCCCTGGAGGGATTTAAAAGATGTGTAGACGTAGTGCTCAGGGATATGGTTTAGTTGAGGACTTGTCAGTGTTAGGTTAATGACTGGACTCAATGAAGGTCTTTTCCAATGTAGACAATTCTGTGATTCTGTAAAGGGGCACGGCTTGTCTAGAGGAAAAGAAAAGAAGAAGCAACAGCCACAGGAATTTGTGCTAGTCAGTCAAGTAGTCTTCAGACTGTACAATTACCGTGCAGACTCAGTATGGTTGTCAGTCACTCACTGGTGTTTGCTGAACCATGGTGGCTGATCACGCCCAAGGTCTTTGCTGGCCTCAGCAGCACAGCAGGACACAGTCCATCTGCCTCAAGGTAAAAGAAAGACATTTGGTATCCCGTGCAGGGTGTGGAAGACCGTGTAGGTGGCTAATTAACGGCACTCAGCTGGTGGAAGGCAATCACAGAATTGGTCTGGGTGGAAGAGACCTTTAGGATCATCAAGTTCAACTGTTAACCCAGCACTGCCAGGGCACCACTACCTGATTAGGTAGTTGTGCTTCTTCCATTACATGTCTCTTGCAAGTTAGACAATCAACATTAAAGAGATCTTCCAGACAAGTGGAATAAGATGGGTGCTTTTCTTAGTAAGCTGAGCTGAACTCTGGTAGATGTCATCTCCAGTCATTAACTGTAAACAGAGGCTAAACAACTAACGTAGGCTTGATCTCAGTCTTTCAGAGGGCTGAAGTTAGATTCGTAGACAGAGATTTCTTTTACACAACAACCCTGACTATCTTTGTTAATACAGTAGTACAGTCCTATTAGGATATTTTCTTGCTTCAAACATTTTCAGCTCCTAGATGGGACCATTTCAATCAATTTGATTTTGCCCATCACAGAGCCATGACCCCTCGCACAGCCACAGTCCTGCACCAATCTCTGCCTGGGGCGTTCCAAGGCCCCAAATCACAGCTAAGGAGAACATGCCCAGGGAGGTGGTGGAATCACCATCCCTGGAGGTGTTTAAAAAACGAGTGGATGTAGCACTTGAGGCTATGGTCTAGTGGTTAAGGAGATGTTGGGATGAAGGTTGGACTTGATGATCCTGGACGTCCTTTCCAACCATTATGATTCTATGATTCTGATTTTGGAAAATCCTTTCCTTTTTTTCCCCTTTATTTCAAGCTGGTCATTTTCTTGAAAACTTTTTGTTCGGATTTCTATTCCATGCTTCTGCATTAATTAATGAAACTAATTTTCTCTGGATTCAAAGAGTATGTACTCATCAAGTAATAGCTTTATGCTTGAGGGAGGTCCTTGCTTACTGGCACCAGTCAGGACTTAAACCAGCACTCGGTGGGTGAAAAGGCACTTTGTTCCCCTTATGAAAGAGTTCTATTTTACTGAAAAATAGCCTGACTTGTAACAAGAATTGTAGTTTAAAGAAATTTAACTCCACCATAAGTTAAATTATGGAAGTCAGAAATGTGTAGTTTGGAAACCAGTACCAGAATAATGAAGGTGAATCTATCCCGAGTTAATAGGGAAAGCACAAAACTCATTTTCTCCACATAAATTATATACATGTATTTATTTATGAACCCATACCCAGGATTGTGCGTGTGTTTGCTTATGCCTCCTTAATGACAGAAACTAAACTACACAGATGGGATTTCTGAGAAAAATAGTAATTTTTCACTGAATACATCAATACTGCCTGTTTTTGAGTGGCTGTGAATCTTCTCTAGCACTGCATTTCACACTTCTCACTAGCAAACACCGTCTTTTCGTGGCAGAAAACATTCCATTTTCATCATTTTCTTACAAGACTGCTTCCCTTTTCACTCCCAGGGAGTGTAACTCTCTGTTTTGATGCTCCCCTTCGCATTTTCATCAAAAGTTGGAAGCCACTTTCATCAACGGGTTGAGATTTTTCTCCCAGGCTTTCACTGCTCGTGTGCAAGCTCGATAAAAAAAGGGTTTGTAGCTTGCGGAGGAAAACAAACTGCCAGTTCCTTTTAACAGAAATGAAAGTGTCTGAGCAACATGAAGCTGTTGCTTCAGCTCTTTCACGTTGCTTGAAAAGAAAATGTAGAAGCTCTTTGTACTGCACATTGTTAAAAATCCCGGCTGATTCATGTTTTAAGAAGTACCAAATTGTGTAGACTAAAGAGGGGAAAAGCCACGCATGTAAAGGCTGAAATAGTTACAGTAGGACGTAGTCTTGTGGAAGTGTTACAGCCTCTGGTGTGCTTTCCTCTGACATCCCGCTCTAAGGAAAGTCTGATCTGATTCAGGTAAAAGGACGTCTAATGGGATAGATCTAATAAGAACACTGGAGAATTTTTAGAAACTAATTCCCAGAAACCAAGGGGTAGTGGCCACTGTTACAAATTTAGTAAAGTGTGATCTGCAGGCTGTAATGAAACATCTGTTTGAAAAAAAAACCAAAACAACCCTCTGGTTTTAGGAAACTGCTGATTCCTAAATTATTCCAGCTTGAAGTATGGGAGATACTGTTGGAATTAGCACCCTCTCTACAGCAGGACCATACTCTGATCGTGAATCATAGAATCATAGAATGTGTTGGGTTGGAAGTGACCTCTAAAGGCCATCTAGTCCAACCCCCCTACAAGAAGCAGGGACATCTCCAACTAGGTCAGGTTGCTCAGAGCCCCATCAAGCCTGGCCTTGAATGTCTCCAGGGATGCAGCCTCCAGCACCTCTCCGGGCAACCTGTTCCAGTGATCCACCAGCCTCATAGTAAAGAACTTTTTCCTAATTTGAAACTTAAATCTACCCTTTTCTAGCTTGAAACCATTACCCCTTGTCCTATGGATACAAACCCTTGTGAACAGATCTTTCTCTGCCTTCTTACAGGCCCCTTTCAGGTATTGGAAGGCCGCTATAAGGTTGAATGTGTTTCCTTTGTATGCTGCAGTGAAGAACAAGCCTCCTTCCCACCCTTGAAGGCTGCAGTGCAGCAAAGTAAGAGAAGAACTGGCATGTGATGGAGATGAGAGGAAGTCCCCTGTCAATGGTGGGGAGAAAGGAGATAAAGAGAAGTTTGAGGACAGGGACAAGCACTTCACTTCAGGACATCTTCATACATACAGAGGGAACCACCTCTGATCTGAGAAACTTCCCACCTTTTTGACATACAGAAAGCTGCTTGCCCCAGAAAGACTCAGCTCTGTGACACCCAAGGGTTGTCTACTCCTTGACCACAGGGAGCAAGGAATTGTTTTGTGTCTCCTGTGCCAAGCAGGAGATTATGGCCAGCCTAGAGAAAGAGGAAGAAACTCCTTCCAAAATACTCTTCTCTGAAGCTTGCTCATTTTTGCAGCCCAACTCATCCCTCCACCCAGACAAAAGTTTGAGAGACTTGCAGGAAAGAGGAAAAGAAAGGAACAGGGTTAATGCTACTTTTACTGTACTACTTCCTTAGCCAGTCCAAGACTTTCAGCTTTGCAAAGGCGAGAACTTGAAAAAGTAAGAGACAATCTGAGCAGTTGAAATCAGTAATTCAAATGAGCAAATCCTGATGTTTTGAGCTGATGATTCAGTCGAACACATTTGTAAGGTGACATGCCTTGGTCACGTAGCTCTTAACTGGGAGGAATTTCTGCAATGGATTTAAGTTTCTAGGCAATTTTCAGAGAAGTCGGAGGCTTTAAGGTTCACTGCGAGGCTTGATATCAAAGCTACGCTTCATTCCAGTTGCAGCACAATCTGCTGCAGTTTGACGTGATTCAGGTGAGGGTTAGCAACGGCGAATGAAGAGATGTTCCACCCTCAGCATGGGCCCCCTTTTACCCACCCCCTTTTTTTCCTCAGCTTGGTTTTTATAATTGCTGGTTCCACAGAAATGATCCTTACCATGAATCTTTTGAAGGTCCAGGCTAGAGTCAGTCTCTCCTCTGCCCTGCAGTGGCTCAAACTCAGAGACGGGAGTAGAACATGAGGCCATCTGTGTCCCACAGCAAAAGCAGGTGTATCTGGAGCTTTAAAGGAAACACAGCAAAGGAGAACATACCAATATCTAGCTGACTGCAAACAAGCAAAACTCAAGCAGGCAATTACATTTGGTTTGGTCACGAAGAGAAGTAGCTAAACGGGCTTGGTAAGGAAGAACAACCAGGAGACTCTACTCCTGGTGCTGCTGTCACTGAGACCAACGCCAAAAACCTCCCAGATTTCAGGGCAAGCCTCCCCTCCTACGCAAAGCTCCTTCTCTAGGAGGAGGATGAGCATGCTCAGTAAGAGGGCTTCAAATGCAACATTAGTTCTGTGCCTTGTAGGAAGCAAGAAGACAATTGCAGCAATATTAAAACTATTAGAAAAATGTCTCAAGCCGTCCTACAAATTATCTCCTGCTGTCTCAGCTCTCCAAGGTTTTGAAAAGTAGAATAATTTAAGTACAAATACACTGTATACAAATTTTAAAACCCCTTTAGACTAAGTCAGAAGGACTTGGAGAAAATATTATTTATCATCCTCCAGTGACATAATGAGGTAAATTGCTGATGTCATCAGTTCTTTTCTCTTTCAGCTACAGCTTCAGTCAAAAGAAATTTAGTATAGGCACAATGACGTTATTTTAAGTTTATTTTATTCATTTCTTGCCAGATTCCATTTGCTGATGCTTGTTTTTTTTCTGCAGATGAATCATATTAAAGAGGTAGCTATGGAAGCAGAATTTGGAGAGAGTGATCTTTCAAATAATTGATGTAGGGAAGCCAACCCCAAATATAGTAAGTCAACTGCCTGCTCAATTGAACAATTATGTGTTAAGCTGGCTCAAATCAGAACCACTCCTAGGTCAGGGAAGCTTGTTTGGAAGGTCCATTGTCCTTGAGCAGAAAAGATGATAATAACATAAGACTGGAAAGGTCCCGTGGGCAATCAGGTTACTCCAAACTTCAAATTCACCATCTCTTGGATTATAAAGTTACTGAGCTGTATCACAGGTTCCAAGTCTAGCACAGAGTGCCTGAGTTATAGCCCATGCGTACAGGAGGATGCCTTCCACTGAATTCTGGCAGTGCCGGATCAGGCCCTAAATAATTTCTGTGTGCAGATTTATTTTTAAGGCTTATCTGGGAGCTGAGATTTTTCATCAAGGATCATCAGCGTACGGAAATTGTTGAGACTTCCTTTTGTGGTAGAGAATGCTATGCCTGCATCTGACTTACTTTCTCCATTTGCAGCACTTCTTCAGGAGAAATCACCTTTTCCTCTCAAATCAGCAGCTCCCTAGACTTTTCTGTACAAATCCAACAGCTCGGTGAGGGACTAATCCTGAAACTTCTACATGCGAGCTCTTCAACCTAATAACAACCCAACAAGAGCAAGGAGGAAGGCCCAGGTTGCACGTGCAAGAATAACAGAGTGCTCCTTTCCTCCACAGACTGGAACAATGTTTAACCCACCTAACTGGGGCTCTTTTGCACTCACAAAGATAAATGTCAGCTTTCATTTCTCTCTATTATTTCTTCAGTTTACTTAGTGATTAAAGTCAACGCGTGGCTCCGATCACCTGAGCTCCCTGTCACCTTGAAATCTCGGTGCTTCCGCAGCGCTGAAAGAGCCGCAGAGAAACCAAGAGGTACAGACTCGAGTGGTTTGATGTAAATGCCAACCCCTGCAGCTGAGCTGTTGATGTGTATGTTGGATATGGTGGGTGTGCTGAACTGACTGTTCCAGAATACATTAGACTTGTTAATCATCGTATCTATCAGATCCTACCCCAGATGCATTTGGAGTCCATCAGTACAATCTGAAACGTTTGGCTCTTGAAGACATCTAGCTACAGAGCATTTTAGCAATACATCAGAAAAATAGAAGAGGAAGGTGATGCATAAGAGGCAGTGGAAACTAACTCTGGCAGGCTCCCTGGGTATGGAAGAGGAAACAAAATCCCTACAACTACAGACAAGTCTACCCCAAACATTGCTGCACTTAGTATGACTAAGACAGTTATCAGGCGCCAGCAGCAGGTGAGAAAGAAATGAGCAAAAAAAAGCTAAAGCAACATAGATTGGACCAGGTAGAGCCAAGAGCAGGGCAGGAGGGGCAGGAAAATAAGTCAGCAACCACAAATAATTTAAGTTCCCTCTTCCTCTTCTTCTTCATGTGAATCATAGGATCATCACAGTTTGGGTTGGAAGGGACCTTAAAGATCCAGTTCCAACCCCCTTGAGCAGGGATAACTCCCACTGGACCAGGTTGCTCAAAGCCCCATCTAAATTGGCCTTGTGCAATTCAGGGGGGGACATCCACACCCATCTCTCAGAGACAGGCCTCTAATCAAAGAGTGGTAATTAAGGCCAACTTAGCAAGAAGACCTCAGACTAAGTGGGAAACATCCTCCACACACATCTGCTCACAGTAGGATTCACCAAGGATTTTATTCTCCATTGATGGTGCTTGACTGGTCCACCTCACCTTAGGTGGCCATCATCTTAGGAGAAGTGTGCCTGGGGTCTGGGTCAACGTGACCTTGGTTGCCTTGTGATAGACTGAGCATTTTGGAGAAAGATGGATTTCCTCTGCTTGGGTCACCAGCAATTGCTCGCCTGGAATGACTCACCAGCGCAGGCGATACCTTTGTGTGTAGAGGTTTGTTGGGATGCTTTGGGAACTCCCAGTGGTTGATGTGGGACTGGGCAGGGAGGTGAGCTGTGAAGGGTTAAGTGGGAGATTAACATATCTGCTAGGACAGAAGCCTTTTACCCTGAAATTGTCAAACTCAATGAACATTCTCATAGATCCTCAATTATCATCTCCTGCAGTGTCATCCTCCTCCTCATGCTTTCTTTTTTAATCTCCTTTGCTGTCATTACTTTGACTGATGTAGTCTGGATAACTGCCTGCCCAGGCTAAATTCAAAGCAAATTGGAGTGTCCCGCTTGCTGGATGTAATTGCTCCACGTGTATAGTCACTTAGTGGGATTAAAGGGAAGTAAGAAGAATAGGCACACTTGTTTCAGGCAGCAAACCTCAGAAAACTTCATACCTGCTGGATCTCCAAATTGTTTTACTTATCAAGAGCCCAGTGCCAGTCTAGAAACAGGTTCAGTATTATGCTAAGACTGATGTACAGAAAATCCAGTAAGGAGCATCCTGAGCTAGTATTTACCAACTGGAGGTGAAGAGAAGATGATAGAAAAGGACCTCAATTCCCCTGAGGGACTCCTCTGGACATGGTGGGAGTGAAGGACTTGCTGGCTGGCCACAGCAAGTGTAACATTGGTCCCACCTCTCTTGCCATATCAATCTTGGCAACAGCCTACCAGAAACCTCTTAATGAGGAGAAAACCCACTGCTCCTTTTGTATCTCCTCTTCTCTGGGTAAGAGAAAGTCTATGCCATTCTGCTCCCACCCCCCCCTGAATTTAGCTGGGATTTAGCATTGCAGCTCTGTGGAGAAGGACCTGAGAGTCCTGCAGGACAAGGTCAGCATGAGCCAGCAATGTGCCCTTGTGGCCAAGAAGGCCAATGGTCTCCTGGGGTGCATTAAGAAGAGTGTGGCCAGCAGGTTGACGGATGTTCTCCTCCCCCTCTACTCTGCCCTAGTGAGGCCACCCCTGGAGTACTGGGTCCAGTGCCGGAATTCCCAGGCCAAGAGAGACAAGGAACTACTGGAGAGAATCCAGCAGAAGCTACAAAGATGCTGAGGGGGCTGGAGCATCTCTGTGCCCAGGAAAGGCTGAGAGCCCTGGGGCTGCTGAGCTGGAGAAGAGAAGACTCAGAGGGGATCTGATCAATGCTCATCAAAAGCTGAAGGGTGGGGGGCAAGAGGATGGGGCCAGACTCTTGTCAGTGGTGCCCAGTGACAGGACAAGGGGCAATGGGCACAAGCTGGAACCCAGGAGGTTCCATCTGAACAGGAGGAGAAACTTGTTTGGTGTGAGGGTGTGGGAGCCTGGCCCAGGCTGCCCAGAGAGGTTGTGGAGTCTCCTTCTCTGCAGAGATTCCAAACCCACCTGGACATGATGCTGGGCCCCTGCTCTGATGTATGTAAATTCTTCTTCTTTTTTTGTGCAGCTTCACAAAGGTCAACGTTGATCTGTGGCACAGCTGCAGTTGTGCTTTGATTCTTTTTTGTGCATTCCATCACCTGAGATTACTTTTTTAAGTAAGTCCTGAAGACATTTTGCACACTTAGAGATGATCTTTCTGGGTCTGATTCGATGCCCACTCACACTGTATCACTGACCTTTTTAAAGAGTAGTAAGGAAATGGTGTCAGATCGTAGGACACCTGGATAAACTGAAAGACAACGGTACATTGGGCATCAGAACTTGGTTTGATCAGGCTCCTGACTCCAGTGGTTGTAGGCAAAAAGCTCTCCAATATCTTCTTTGCTTCCACATCAATGTAAGTAAAAGCAGAAGCTGCTTTAGAAATCAAATTATTTTTCCTGAAGTACTTCTGTATTTCAATGTACTTAAAAATCGTGTAAAAGACACTCAGCTGGCGATACTCTCCTAAGTCGTGCTGTAATTAGTGCATCAACTCCCACCTCTTGAGAATCAGGCCTAAAATGCACAATAGAAAATTTCTACAAGATAAAATATGGCCACAATAACAGCCTTTCAGAAAGCAAGTAAGCCACAAAGCTATTGTTTTCTCCCCAACACTGGCACAACTAATTAAGGATATTTATCTGACTAAATACTTCGGTGCACAGCTACAAGGTGATTCCGCATCGCACCGGCCCTCGGTGCTAGTTTATTTTTAGTCTCCCTTTGCTTGGCTCTGTTATCTCTGTGCAAGAAGCAGAACATTTGCAAGTATATTAATTTAAATTTATTTTCTTTTACTTTGGGGCAGCCTGGCTTATAGAGCAGGGTTGGGTTTTTTTTGCCATACTACGCGTCCATTCCCAGTATTTTTCCCACTGCTCAGAATAAGGGATATTTATAAGCTTAACAGAGGAGCTTTGATCAGCTTGACATCTTTGTCTTTTGACAGTCCAACAAATTGCTTGCCAGTTTATAGGTAGTTTGCCTGAACGGCAGCCCAGCACTGCAGGAACTGCTTGCTCATTATGCTCGGGGGTTGTGTATAATAAGCAGTATATTGAAGTTTTCTCCACATGTTGATGTTTCCCTTTGCAAATCCAAGGAAACAGAAATACCCCCGGGGAACTGCTGACAGATCTGATTCTAAAAGAGAGCTGGGCAAACCATTTGCAAGAAAAAAAGTAAAAGGCAAAAAACCAACAACAAAGTGCTGGATTTTGACAATTTGCCTGTTAGTGATTTACTGGGGGGTTCTGAGTTTTTAACCTTTTATTCAGTGAATGGTCTGCGGTTGGTCTCTGCCCACGGATTGCTTATATGAAGTATTTGCTTTAATGGCACCGTGAGCTGTCTTTGGTCGGTAAAGAATGAATTGTTCAAACTGAAGAGACCAAAACCCCAACTTCTGCTCTCTCAGAAATGCCAAAAGCAGCAGAGAAATGGAGAGGAAACACTGAAGATGTCTGTTAGACTTTTTTTCCTTTCTTTTCCCCCTAACATTTCCTTAATTACAGCTGATAAATTCTAAAGAGAAAGACGTGCTGGGAGGTAGGGCCAACATGGAAACCAAACAGCAGGAGAAAGAAGAAAAGTGGAGTAATCTCTTCTCTTTTTCGAGTGAGGTTCTGGAAAAAGGACACATTGAGCCAATGTCTTTTTCCATCTCATGCAATGGGTGCTCAAGCCCTGTCTTGGCAGAGAAAAATGTCTCTGTTGTCAGAATAGATGGTTGAAAGCACTTTAACCCTTCCCCCTGTCTGTTGCTTATTGCATATATCAGCCTGGAGAAGAGAAGGTTCCAGAGAGACCTCACTGCAGCCTTCTAGTATCTGAAGGGAGCCTACATGAAAGCTGGGGAGGGACTTTTTAGGAGGGCTTGTAGTGATAGGATGAGGAGTAATGGCTTCAAAATGGAAGAGGGGAGATTTGGATTCGAAATTAGGCAGAAGTCTTCACTATGAAAGTGGTGAGACACCGGCACAGGTTGCCCAGGGAAGCTGTGGATGCTCCATCACTGGAGGTGTTCAAGGCCAGGTTGGACGGGGCTTTGATCAACCTGGTCTAGTGGGAGGTGTCCCTGCCATGGCAGAGGGGTGGAACTAGATGGTCTTTAAGGTCCTCTCCAACCCAAACCCTTCTATGATTCTATTAACTTCTCAATCAATGTTTTACTTGCCCTTCATGTGTCGCTTTTAACAAGTTTATTGTTCTGTTTGCTCTTGGACCAAATATTTCATCTGATGTCTATTCTGTACAAAAATCAGCCCGTGTCTTGCTACTCACTTTCCACACAGCAGCAAAACCCAAAAGCAAACAGGAACTTAATGAAGCTTAATGAAAGGTATTTCATAGCAGTCAGATATTGCCGTAAGTTAGGAGCGATGCGGCGACAGGTCTGGGAAGGGAGGACAGCACAGACGTCAGGCCAGGCAGCAGCTCCACGGTGACTGACCACTTCCAGGTTTTGCTCTTGGGAGCAGACTGCTGATCTTGGGCCTTTGAAGTGACTGAAGCAGCGGTTCCTCTGTGTCTCTTGCAATCGATTTTTGGAAAGCAGCTTTGATTCTTAAATGCTTTGTTCTAGGTGTGTGGCCGGGCATGTGAACTTGAGCTGTGAGGTTGTTGGGTAACCTTTAATGAAGAGGAAGCCAAGGCTGGCACTAAGCCCAGCGGAGCAGAGGTCGTTTGAGCAGTAGCCGCAAAGAGCTAACATCAGAAATGGTCACAGAGGAAATCTGGAGACTTCACTTCAAATGTTTTTTTGTTTTGTTTCCGTAACACTGGATGGAAAGCAACTCCTCTCTGTTGTGCGTTAGGTGAGATATGGAATACTCTGATTTTTGCCTGAAGAGACAAGGAACTGTTTGCCTGTGAACCCAACTGGCGTTGAAGACGAAGTTTCAAAGTCTTGAGGAACAAAAGACTACCTTGTGAAATGTCACAAAACAATCCCAGATCATTTACTACACCTTCTGCTCTCACAGGGGAGGCACTAAAGGCCAGTGACATTGAGAAGTAAGGACGGCAAAATGCAGACCACCCGAATCAGCAGAACGCCAAGGATAAGCTGGAAGGTGAATGATCCAAATTGCTGTTATGTGCTGAGTTAGATCACTGAAAGCAGCATAATGAAGGACCAACTAGACAAAAGGTCCTACAGGGAGCAGAAAAAGCAACTGATGGCTGTTGCTCAGAGAAGCTCCTGAAAGTGCTACGGGAACAGGCTCCGCTCTGAGGACTCCTTGTGAAGAAGGAGAGGGATGTTCCCCAGTGGGCTGGAGACAAATGAATAAAGATTTTTCCCTAGAATGAAGGGCATCACTGAAAAATAGGAAATCTCTCGAGCATAAGAAATGCATTTGGTGAGAAGTGATACTGGACTATGTGTAATCTGCCCAGCACAAATTCACTGACCTGCAAGGCTTACTAAATACAGAGAGGAAGCACAAAGTGAGAAATTCTAACACAAATGCCTCAGAAATCCACACTGACCCTTGAGCAAGAGGGCAGCAAATACCGGAGATAAGCAAGGTGCCAAGTGACTATTGAAAGGCAGGGATTTTATAGCACATTAGCTTCCCCCATATCAAGAGTGAAGACTTCATGGGTTGGATGTCCAGAAACACCATAATTAGGATCATAGAATCATTTTGGTTGGAAGAGACCTTTAAGATCATCGAGTCCAACCGTTAACCCAGCACTGCCAGGGCACCACTAACCCCTGGCCCTCAGCACCACATCTCCACGGCTTGGAAACCCCTCCAGGGATGGGGACTCTACCACTGCCCTCAGGAGACTGGGACAGCCCTTCACAACCCTTGCCATGAAGAAATTTTTCCAAATATCCAACATAACCTTCCTTGGAATAATTTGAGGCCATTTCTTCTTGTCCTTGTTCGTTGGGAGAAGAAAACAACCCCTACCTTGTTACAGCCTCCTAATTGTTGTAGCTGCAGACTGCTCATAATCACAGAACCCTGAAATTTAAGGACTAAGGCTCTAAAAGATATAACTAAAAATACTAAGCAAAGCTCTGATTATAGCAATAGCAGAAGATGACTTCCTAAGCCTCTCCTCACACCATACAGGAGGAAAAACAGAGCTGGCACGTGAAGTCTTTGGTATAGAAAAAATTCCTGCATTCCATGTAGACCATAATGAGTATTTTAAAAAGAATTGCAGTTCTGTGGTGGGCTGGGTAAATGGAGGCTGGAGATAAAGTGGAGTTGGTGGGGTTGAAACACATTGAAAGAGAGAATGTGCTTGGGAAGTGATAGCTGTGGTCCTGGAGTAATTAATAAAGGCAGCTTCAAGGGTTAATGAAGTAACAGTAAGGTAGAGGATTAGATTGTCCTGGTGTGAGCTGGAACAGAGCTGGTTCTGGTCACTGATGTCCCTTTCCAGCTCGGTCTCTGCGCAGCACCTGCCCCGGCTGAAGGTCCTGGCAGATGTTCACAGCCAGTCTCTGCTCCCAGCAGTGACAACGCTCCATGGGCAGAGTCCCTGCCAAGGGTCGGGGTGTGCAGAAAGGCTCCTGCTTCTCCTGGCTCCTGTGCAGACCAAGGGCACTGCTCCATCTTGTGCCCCACGTTGGGGTGCAGTGAGCGAGAGGTGGCACCTGCGGGGAGGAGCGGCCAGGAGAGGGGACCCCAAATTGACCAGTGAGGGATTCCATCCCATGTTTGGCATGTTCAGTGAAAAGCTGAGGGATCACCAGAGTCAAACCTCTTCTTCCATGGCCAGCATCTGAGGAGGACTTCCTTAGACTCTGTCCACTCTGCCTTTGGTCCCGATCCGTGTGTTCCTGAATCTGGTTCCCATCTGCTGCTGAGTCCAGTCTGGGACTTCCCCAGATGCTGCTCCACAGCATCAGTGGTGATGGTGACACAATCACCATCAGGGGGGTTGGGTTTGATATTGGTTTTTTATATATTTCATTTTATTGTTACTATTTCCATTAAATTTGTTTTAGCTTTTTTTCCCAACCCACAAGTCTCTCTCCCTTATTCCCTTTCTCTCCTCCTCTGGGAAGGAAGAGGGGTTAATAGAGAGCATCTGCCATTTGTCTAGTGGCCGGCCCAGCCTTGATGTATATAAAAAATATATCTCTGTTAAAACAGGAAAAATACCAAAATACCTACTGGTTAGAGGTTTACTGCCAGTTAAGCTGGACAACACAAAGCAGAGAAGTCAGAAATGCAAAGCAGACAGTTCTGTTTCATACCGGATGGTATTTGGCTTCAAAAATGAACACTTCATCCATACATTGGGATGATTTAGTCAATCTTCACCCACCTTCCTGGCAAAAAGAATAGCAGCCCAGGGAAAATGATTTTTCTTTCATCTTATATCTCTTTACAATAGATCCTTTGATGGAGTGCAGTCTGTCATTACACTAACTACCTGTTCAAGCGGAATGGCATCTTTGATGTGCTGTGTGGCAGAGCGAGCGTCCTAATGGGGATAGAGGTACATGATACACTTCCACAAAGGCTGTGCTTTATAAAAAAAAGAAAAAAGGAAAAAATAAGGGAAAAAAAAAAAGAAATAAAGGAAAAAAAAATACGGCTAGAGGCATAAGGCATTCATACAGCATTTCTTTTTAATAGCATATAACTCCCTTAAACTCCATTGGAAATCTGGACCAGGAATCCTATGATTTTAGAAGATAGTTTGACTAAGCCGCAGAGATTAACCAGGTGCTGATTATGCTGCAGTGGTACCAGAGACATGTGAGGTACCGGCTGTGAAAGGTACTGCCAGGAGATAAGCAGCCACAAAGGGTGTGACTGTGAGCTCTGACACGAGAGAGCATCCGAGGGAGGGGAGGGATTTTGCAGAGGCGACAGAAGAAACAGAAATGCCGTAAATAGAGGCTCTGCGCTTCGGCAGTTTGTAGCTCCCAGGAAAAAGGCCCAGCCGGATTGGAGGGAAATCGCTGGCCCAGGCACTGTCAAAACGGGCTTAAAAATTGTCATTTTGCATTTAGCGATTAAACGTGTAACGGTGTCAACTGTCAAGCGCGCAGTTGTGACATGCAATTTATTTCCCGCAGGGAATCCGGTTGAAAATAAATCACGTCTCGTATGACGTGTATTGCACAGCGCGGATTAACCAGCGTTTGGTGCCCGGGCAGCCTCTCTGAGAGAAATCCTGCTCCGTGTGGGGGTTGTTTCAGTTACACAGTGCTTCTTCTTTATTTTTAGCGCGATAGAAATGTAATAATTTGGGCTGGAGCAAGTCCAGCCGCATTGTAAAGTTAATGAATTTCTTCGCCGATCTTTTTTTTAAAGACTTCGCGTTCAGAAAAAAAAGCCACCGAGCGCAAAATTAATTGGGCAGGGTTGCAAAATATCCAGCTCAAGCGTTATAGGAGTCAAAGAGAGAGGTTGTGTGGAGAACGGCTTAGTGCTTTTATCTCCCTGTATGTCGGAGTCACGCAGCCGGTGATGATGATGCTTTCTATTGAAAATTAAAGGAGTGCTTCAAAGCCAATTTAGAATGAGAAAGGAAAAACTGTTGTTGCAGGACTAAACTTGCTGGGAATTGTGACTTTATCGTTTCAGCACAGCCCCAGGGGCTTGCTGCGGGCAGCAATTTGCTGACGGGAGCTTTTGTGGGTAGGAGCACCAAGTGAGCGAAGTGCAGATGTGGTCTTCTCATTCCCTGCGGGGAGAGTTGGTGCTTTACCCCGGGACTCACTGTGCAGCATCTCCCATGCTTCTGCCTGCGTTTTGTCACTGGTTGATGGGGAGGTTGCACGGAGAGGTTGTAGATGCTCCATCACTGGATGTGTTCAAGACTAGGTTGGACGAGGCTTTGAGGAACCTGGTCTAGTGGGAGGTGTCTCTGCCCATGGCAGCGGGGTTGGAAGTAGGTGATCTTTAAGGTCCTCTCCAACACAAACCATTCTGTGATCCTATGATTTTACACTCGGTCTGGAGTGGGGCTTGACTTACTCCTCCAACCTCTCCTCATGTTGAGATGGTTCGTTCACCACCTCTGCATGTTTGGAACCAAACTGCTGGGGTGCCAGCTGGAGTACAAAACCCCCTTGTATGTGAAGATCCTAGTTAATACCACCTAACATCAAGCACCGTGTTAGAGGCTTAGTCCTCTGAGTTGTAGCCGCTGCTATAGTGAAAGGAATGGCAGGAGGCAGAAGTCTCTTCAGCCTCAGTCATGTCAACCATCCTTGCTCCTCTCCCTTGACCAGGAGGAAGCCAGACAGACAAATCACCTGCTTCAGCATCTTAGTGAGGGGCCTAATGAGATGGAATGAACCTGGATCCCAGCACCCAAATCCAACACACCAGTGCTCGTAGAATTGCATGTACAAACCAAATCTAGAGAGCTTCTGGATCCAGTTTTGGCAGTGTTCTTTAATTCTGGTCCTTACTTTTCTTAGCCCTAGCCAAGAGCATGCCCCAGAAGGTGGATAGGGAAGTGTAATTATTCCACCACCTTCCCATCTGGCCCTTTGAATGTTTTGTGGCAGTCCAAAGATCTCTGCTGGATTGGGCTACAGAACAGTGACCTGAAGGTCCATGTTCATCATGCTGTGAACAGAGAAACACCATCTGGCACAGCCCCACTGGCCACTGGAAGGTGCATCCTGTTGGATGTGGGAGAGCTGCTCTCCACCAGAAAAAAGCTCTTCCTTCCCAGTTGCCTTCCACTCTTAGCACCTTTCATTTCTCCTCATAGCACGAAAACAGATCTCAATTTAAGCAGCACTTGGACCAAAGTGTTTACTAGGCTCAGTTTGCTTTAAAAAAAAAAAAAAAAAAAGTTGAATGTGTAGTATTTAATATTGTAGTTTTCCATAAAATTTGCATAAGCATAGTGTGTGCCCTAAGGCTCCTTACCAAGGATTCTGTGCATTATCATCATACATATATTAACAGTGTGTTTGAACTCTGTAGCAAGTTTTAATTTTTCTTTGTCAATATCAATGTTTCCATTGCATACACAGGGTGGAATGAGCTCGGTGTTTTCATTATATTTTTCAATTAACTTTTCTTCCCCTCGTCTATGCTGTTGTGGATTAATTCATTCTCTCCACTTTTCTTCAAGGAAGAAATAAATCATTATCTGGTATGAAATATTTTGGTTCCTTGGAAGAAAACTGGCTGTGAAATGGAGAGCTCAGTCCAGGTAGCAGCAGGGTGGTACCGGGCTAAAGGTTGGATCAGCGTAATGGAAGCCAGATGATGCTATGGCTGGAGAAAAATGTAGAAATACCCTAAATCTGGCCTTTGTGGGGTTATTTAGGAGGAAGAGTGGCCCAAAGGAAACAATCTGTGGGCTGGGAGCTTCCTTCCCCCTCCAGGGCAGCATTAGTCCTGCTACTGTAGCATTTTAGAGGAAGGTCCATGTCTCCTGGTAGACTGTCATGAATCCAGGAGCACAAGGAGATAAGAATCATGACGTTAATTATTTGAGGAGTGTAATGGAAGCTATTTTGTTACTGTTTGTGATGCACAATCTCCCATTCTCCTGCCCAAAGAAGGACACTCCTTGAAACTTCCCTTCAGAGTCAGGGATGGCTTCATGATCTACCTGGAAGACTCAGGCTTGTACATCCCTCCACCCTGGGACTCAATGATCCAGTTACTGCCATCCAGGACAGGAGGAAGAGATCATAGAATCATAGAATTGTTTTGGTTGGAAGAGACCTTTAAGGTCATCAAGTCCAGCTGGTAAATACCTCAGCTCAAAAAGGGCCTCTCAGACAAGTCATTTTCCTTTGCTCCTTGTAGAGTAGGATAACTTTTGTGGAGCTTGCTGAAGAGCAAGCTGATTTGGTTGGGTTTTGCTGTGTCTAGATTCAGGTGGATTGAGCTCAGCTGTCCCACAGGAGGACACCCTCTTCACATCTGCTGGTGTGAGTACCTCTTGGAGCAAGCCCAGTTGTCTGGTCATAGACAGTTATCTCAGCTGGGATTGGAACATCTGGGCCTGGGCACTGAACAAGTACAAACCAGAAAGCCCCAGGCCGTTTAAAACTCATCAATGACAATGGCAGAACAAAAAGGCAGTCAAGCAAGGGATGAATGTTCAGGGAGTTTCTGGGATGGACAGCTAAGGAATGGAGACTCCCAACTCCCTCTATGCTTCTTTTCTCCTTGTAAGTCCCAGCTGGTACGTCCCTAGGCTGCCATTAAACTTTCTAGTCCAGGATGTTGTTTAAATGATGCCTCCCTTTCCCGCCACGCATCCGGTGCCTCTGCATTGGAAAAACAGGCCATGGAGTAAAGACCTGCTCACTTGGAGGGTGGTTTTTTGCCTTCACAGGCAACTGTTTATTTAAGGTCATCATTGCCAAGCCTGCCTTGTAGGATAGTAGTATGGGTGCATGAGGAACCAGTTGCTCTATGGTCCTCAGGGCTAAGTGCGGTACAAGTTTAGCTCAAGCTTTGAAGCACAGCAGCTCTTGGGTAATGCACAACCTTCTCTTGAACGTCTGCATTTCTCCCTCCTTCTGCCTTCCTTTGAGACTTGGCTTGAAAGCAAACTGGAACAAACTGGTGTCCACCCTGCCATGCAAAACTTGTTATTTTTTATGTGCTGGCAGGATGCAAAGAGGAGCAATATTTTGGTCTTGTTGGTTTTTACAGGTTAAGGGGTGGAGGAAGATTTGAGTTTTTCATTTATGGAACTGTCTTCCTGGCAGGAGACAGCATCTTCCAGAGGAATTATTCGTTGTACCCCAGCAGTGGACTGTTTGTGTAGAGTTTTCAGGAAAAAATCTGTAGATAAAATAAGCTGCCATTTAATTTATCCTTCACAGTTGTTTCATGTAAATGAAGAAATGGAAGCCTTTGTGAGCCATCAAAGCTGTGAAATAAATGCACGATTAGCTGCATGAAAGTGCTGAAACCCATTAGCACTCATTTTAGAATAATAATGTACTTCAAGTCTATTTGTTGAAATATAAATACAATTATGTGGAAAGAAATTAATGCACAGTATGAAGTTTCTTTAAGATCTCATAAAATTTTCTGCAGCACAAGATTAAATTAATGAAACCATGTTTTTAGAAGGCAAACAATTAGGATGTTGTATGAGAGTATAGATAAAATTTTTTAAAAGTTATAATATCACCAACTGTGAGCATCAAAGCAGATACACACTTGTAAAAAGTGGCCTTAGTGATGAAAACACACGGCCTGCCTTGTCCTGGCCTTCAGTGATGTTGCCAGCAGGCAGAAGGACACGTGGTTTTGGGGGCACAGTTGGAAGTGAGCATGCTTCTGGCAAAGGAGAACTTCAGGTCATGAGAAGTTTGCGCAAGGTGCGGATCAGACAACGGATTCCTGCTTCTCTCAGTCTACATTTAATATCAATTCAGCTCACAAGTGGAGTGGGAAGTTTCTCATTTGTTCAAAAACATCCTTTTTGATCGTTCCTATTCCCATCTTCCCCTGACCCCACCATCATAGCTTCTCAGCCTGGTGCTATTAGCACTATGGTAAAGACACTCACAGAGCTGGTGACCAGCAAACCTCCAACAGCGAATGAAGCTGCCCATGCCAACATAGGGATGACTATGCTGGATTTGCTTGGAGGTCTACCTAGAGTGGTGGCCTTTGGAGCAGAGTGATCAGGGGCAACCAGTCTTTTGTCCGTTTGTACTAGGTTTAAATCTGTCCTGGGACACAGGCTAAATTTAATCAATAACCAATATTCATCCCACCTAGCTGTAGTCATCTGAAAGATGACTGACTGAAACTTTGAAGCTTAGCCTTGCAACAGCAGATACAGTAACTCCTTCAATAGTCACAGAAAGAGAGATGGACACTTCCAAGAAACGAAACATCTGAAGCGGTTGAGTCACCTTCTGCAGACACCATGAACAGATTGCCAGTCCAGATGACCAGCACATATCAGATACCCGGATCTAAACAGCTTGAGTTGGATAAGAGGAGTCCTATTCCCAATGTAGGTTTCGATCAGGTTCAAACTTTGGTGCCTGGCCACTACTAAGCGATCCTAACTGAAATTAAGATTGCCTTCAGAAAACTCATTTTACCCACTTTTTTGGATGTTAAAGGCATAAATAGATTCACCTTTCCTATACACACCTTGATCTCAGACCTTGAAGGATTTCAGCTTTGACCTTCAGGTGTGTCTCCAGCGACAATCTGATGCAAATTCCAGCTTCTAGTATCTCTGCATCCCCAACTCAGGCTAGATATTTTCTGGGACAATGCATCATGAAAGCATGCTAAAAATTCAAGGAAACCAACACCTGAATTGTGGTCTAGAGAGAAACCATTGTCTCTTTGTAATTGGAAGGCTCCTCTTCAATAGATCAAGTGCTGTAAAGGCACAGGAACACCCTAGGAGAATTTAGTGAGGAGTTTTCAAAGGTTTCCAAAGGTCAGGTGGTTTAGGAAACATGGTAGCCAGCGCTAAACATCTCTGCTGGGGTACTGGCTATGGTGTGTCTGACAGATGGCTGTCCCTGCACTCATCCCTTCTGCTCACAGACACACAGCTACTGATTTCAGATCAAACATGGAACCTGAAAGCCTGGCAAAGCATCTCAAGGGAACAAAGTCAGGCGTTTAATTAAAGGATGCCGGGCCCAGTTCAGAAGGACTTGATGTGTTCAGAGAGGCAGCACCCAGCAGACCTTCTGGATGCTGCCCAAGAAGGCACAGCTGTGCACACCGAGAGCTCAGCGCATACGGCAGCTGGGCCAGGTATGTGCTAATATCGAGCGAGGCGGCTGTAACTGTGTAAGAGCTTTGCAAATAGCTGATATACTCCAGGGATTTCTCAAGATGACTTGTTTATGGTGCGTGGATCCCTGCACCCTGCTTGTCTGCTGTGCAGGAGGGAGCTTGGCGTTTTCTGTGCTGGGGGGCTCTCCCTGTTGAGAGAGCAGGTTTATAATGACATTCAGACGGAGCTAGCCTGCACATATGTCACGTAGAAAAAGGTCTCACGTTGCAAACTGATCTGCCCTGGCTGCCATGAGCATGCGGGTAGTAGTAGTACAGCTTGCTCAGGGTTGTTTCCAGTAGCAGGACTTAAAAGCCTGACGGTCTAGCAACTGCTGTGCAATGTTGCTGTGGCAGCCACAAGCACATCAGTATGGTTTACAACACAACGGTTGTGACACCTCCACTCCACCAAAGAGCAACTACTCAGTGTTTACACACATGCACACACACAGTATTAAGTCCGAGCATTGCAGACCCAGCAAGTTGCACCTTATTATCTTGCTGTGCAAAAGTGGTGCAGGTGTACAAAGTGATGCTACAAGAAGGACAGTGAGGGGCCAGAGCTTGTCCACAGAAGGGCAACAAAGCTGGGGAAGGGTCTAGAGCACAAGTGTGGTGGGTAGGGGTTAAGGGAATTGGGGTTGTTGAGCCTGGAGAAAAGAAGGCTCAGGGGAGCCCTTCTGGCTCTCCACAACTCCCTGAAAGGAGGTTGGAGCCAGGTGGGGTTGGGCTCTTCTCCCAAGGAACAAGCAACAGGAGAAGAGAAAATGGCCTCAAGTTGCACCAGGGGAGGTTTAGGTTGGACATAAGGACCAATTTCTTTGTTGAAAGAGTTGCGAAGGGCTGTGCCAGGCTGGGCAGGGCAGTGGTGGAGTCCCCATCCCTGGAGGGGTTTCCAAGCCGTGGAGATGTGGTGCTGAGGGCCATGGGGTAGTGGTGACCTGGCAGTGCTGGGTTAAGAATTGGACTTGGTGATCTTCTAAGGTCACCTCCAACCAAAACGATTCTATGATTCTATGATCTATGACAAAGATGGCAATTAGAAATAAATTACTGCAGAGTAAAGCATTTAAATGGTCCCCTTGTTAGCAAAAGCAAGGTAATAAAAGAGTTCTGCTATGAAGTAAAAATGTGGAGGGCACCTTGAGTACCTTCTTGCATCTGTACTACGGGTATTTTTGGCCTCCAAATATGTTGCTCCTACTGCTAACTTCTTTAACAAAGAACCTTTGATTTGTTTGTCAAATTGAAGACATCCTTCCCAGGCTGTGCATGTCCAAGGGTCAAGAGAAACTACTCCCACATGGCTTCCTCTGGACAGATTTTTCAGCTGATGAAAACACTTCTGGGAGCAGTGGGCTGGTCCTCAGCTGGGGAATGTTGGTCTCCTGGAGAAGCGGCTGCAGCTGGTGCAGAGAGCCTGCAACAAGGTGCAGCTCATCTCTATTCTTCTGACATTTCCAGGACAGCGCGTAGACTTTTCCCCCAAGGCAAAGTGGCTCGTGACACGAGTATTTGCTTAATCAGGCTGCCATGCTCGGAACCAATTCTATTTGAAATCCTTTTAATTCCGTTTTGTCCATGCACCCTTAAGTGCTCTTGCTGGTTGGTGGAGAGTGTTTGGGTGCCCCTTGGCAATTTGTTAACGCTCTGTTAATGCCAATTACATCAGACCGTAAGTGCGGAGAATAAGGGTGGTTGCTCTAGCGTGGAAAGGGGCATGGTGGGAGACCAGCTACTGACTACATCGATGAAATGCAACAAGCTTCTCTTTGCTGACGGGCAATATATAATGAATGCAGAGAGACCAGGGTGATTTTTAATTGCTCAGTCTGCTAACACCAACATGTGCGCCGGGAAGAGTCATGTGCAGGCGTGCTGTAAATGAGAAGGGACAAGGCGGTTGCTTAATCTCTTCACATCAAATGACCTGGCAACCTGTGCTGTAATGAGTGATACCGATGAAGATGTAAGAGGAATGCAACGGCTCCCAGTAAATCCCCTTGAAATCATCATCGCTAGACAAAGCTCCCGCAACAGCAAAATCCAGGGAACTGAGCTGCAGGCATGATGAAGGAATTTTCTATGAGTGATTTCATCAGAAGGGCTTCACAGAATTGCGGAATGGTGGGGTTGGAAGAGACCTCTGGAGATCATCTCGTCCAACCCCCCTGCTCCAGCAGCTCACCCAGAGCAGGGGGCCCAGGATCGTGTCCAGGCACCTTTGGAATCTCTGCAGAGAAGGAGACTCCACAACCTCTCCCGGCAGCCTGGGCCAGGCTCCCACACCCTCACACCAAACAAGTTTCTCCTCCTGTTCAGATGGAACCTCCTGGGTTCTAGTTGGTGCCCGTTGCCCCTTGTCCTGTCGCTGGGCACCACTGACAAGAGTCTGGCCCCATCCTCTTGCCCCTGCCCTTTAGATATTGATAAGCATTGATAAGGTCTTACTCTAATCAGATCTATCTAGAGGCACAACTCTCTGAAGGACCAAAGTATACCCAAGATTTGGGCCCACCAAGCTGGCGGGCTGTCAGAAGTTCTACTTTAAACTACAGAGCTGTCCACAGAGTCTGTGAGTGGCTCAAGTCCAACGGGTTCTCTAATTTGAGAGGAAAATGTCACATTACTCGACAGATATGTGATGAGCCAGAGCTCCAGGATTAAGAAGAAACTCTACAACAGCTGCAGTGCTGCACAGGTTGCTCTGCAAAGAGGTGCTGCACTCACTTCTCCATGCTTTTCTTCTGTCACTTGGCTCTTTAAACCACCAGTTCTGTGTGAAAAAGACAGGAAACGTGTATTAAATGTATAAATTACATTTACATACGTATGAAATAGATGCAACTTCAAACAAACAAGCAGAATCACAGACTCTGTTTCTGCCTCTGTTTATTATCCCCAAACCGGCAGAGCGATGGGATTTGTAGCAATGAGCTAATTGGGAAAATGTCTCTTGGATGTTCCATCAAAAACTTGATGTGCTCTAATCAGCTACTCCTTGACAGCAGAGCAGGAAAAACTGCGGGATTTAACCTGCTGTGGTCTTCTTGGTTTTGGGCTCAGCTGTGGGTGCCTATGGGGGTCAGAGATGTGGATGCAGAGCAGCAGTTACCTCTCATGGATGAAGGGCTGATATTTCTTCCTGTGCGTTACTGCCTTGTTTTTTTTCCCTGAGATCCTTTTTCTTTTTTTTTTTCTTTCTCCTGGATGAATCATTTTTTCCATATGGGTTGTGAAGGGAAACCATTTCCACCCAAATTTGCCTCGTTCTTCTCAAAACTGCAGCTCGCCTTAATTACCATGGTTACCTGCATCTCTGCACCCTGCCAAGGAGCACCGGTGAATGCAAACCAGCTGAGAATGGTGAAATGATTCTTGTTTCTGCTGGCTTCTAAAAATCCCTCTGCTGATTTCTCCTTCCCAAGTCTCATTTTCCCCATTGATTGTTATTTCTGTTCATCCTGATGAACTCTTGGGTACTCCACTGGGCAGTGCTAATACCAAATGCTCCAGAGACAACCTGGCCAACAAACCAGAGGTCCTGACCTACTCACTTTCCTCTAACAACAGCATTGATTCAAAACACGTTCGTCATCCAAGTTCCTCTATTCAGAGAACGACGCAGGTAGCAAGAGGCTACTGCATACCTGTGATCAAGCAGCGTGGCTTCAATCCAGCGAACAGAACTAACCCACTGCTCCTTTTCAATATACAAAATTCAATCCTGAAAAATGATTAAAATTCAAAAGCTAATTTGGGCTTTTGTGGCCTGCATGTCAAAAAAACACGATGCCACAGGCGTCTCCTAAAATTTTCATTATAAAGGACAATAGATACCTTGCTCAGCTTACCACTTACCAGTTTGGCTCCCAAGCCCCTGAGCTGCATACATCTAAAATTTAGGAATTCTGCTTTTCCAGAGTGTCTCTGTCTTGCTCTGACGTTAGTGGTGGAAGAGCCATAAACATTAGCGTGTGATAGAAGGAGAATCGCTAACGATGGTCAGGGCTTGTTTATTTAAGAGCAGCTGCATTTAGAAATGGTGGGGAAGTCTGGCTGGTGAGGAATAGCATTCCTGTCGAGAAATATGGCACCTTGTAAGGTTGCAGACCAAGCATTTTCCGTCAGATTTTTTTTTCCTTATAAAGGCTAAGCTGAAGGAAATATCTTCTGTGACTCATTTTCTCATTTGTCATCACGAAGGAAAAAATCAGCACTTCATGGCTACGGGAGGTGACAGCACTGCTCGATGGACTATGGATCTGATAATCCAAAGCCTTCCCGAGGCTGAGCCAGGATTAAATTTAAGCAAACCAGATTTACTGGTCAGATGCCTAGTAAATCTACAGCTCTGATGGGGAAGCAGAGCTTATTAGTGACACCGTGCAACGATAAGCAGACTGCTTCCAGACCCGAGGAGGGCATGTGCAGGTGAACCGATCTGTCAACACTCTCACATCACTCCTTACAGCCTTTGGTTAGAGCCAGGTCTTCTGTGGATGCACCTCCAGGCTTGTCAGGCTGCTCTAGGCTGAGCAGAATCTGTTCTTGGACATTTTGTTTTGTGCGAGCCAGTGTTTCTGGTTGGAGAATAGTGCTGATGGAACCAGGTCTGATATCTATGCCCTTGTGATGCCCCTGTGCCTTGTCCTGTTCCTGTTCCAAGTAATACAGATCTATATATCAACAAACATACTCTCATCACACTCTAGAAATACAGCAGAGCTGTGGAGTCCCCATCCCTGGAGGGGTTTCCAAGCCGTGGAGATGTGGTGCTGAGGGCCAGGGGTTAGTGGTACCCTGGCAGTGCTGGGTTAATGGTTGGACTTGATGATCTGAAAGGTCTGATCCAACCAAAATGATTCATGTATGTTGGGCACCACTCCCTTACACAGCAGAGATTCACTGTGTACCAGGTAGATCCTGAGCTCCATGAGCATTGGAAACCCCAATAAACATTATTTTTCACTGAAATATGCTGAGGCTTTTTTAGGAGACTTTCCAAGAGAGTAAAAAAACTCCCCCATACCCTCTAGAACATTGGGGGTCATTCTCCCCCAGGAACCAGTCCTACACTGCTTAATAAAGAAGCTAGACCATAACCAAGAAAAACGGTTCCCGAGTGCATTTTGGGTTGCCAAGAAATTATTTCTGCAGACGCAGACGTCTCTGGTCATTCCTAAGAGAATAGATTGGACAACTGTTAAGTGCTCCAGGGGACCAGGAGGGATTTTGCTGAATGCCATCCAGCAGAGCAAATACTGTCAATCAAGTAACATTTTCTGACATCAGAGCACAGGACAGATTCTTATCATTCTGCCCAAATAAGTGGACTGGCACGCTCTTCATGACAGCATGGCTCATGGCAAGCATCCTGCTCTGGGCCCCGTTCAGCCACAGCGTTGAGGTTGGTGGAGTGGGGTGATGTTGGCTTGAAACCAGCTCCACCGAATGCAGTCATGTTATTGCGTTTGGGTGGTTGGGCTGTGATACATCTGGGTGTTGCCTTGCAGACATCTTACGGGGTGGGTTACTGGCAACGGGGATGGAGCTGTAGCATTAAGGCTTCCTGGGTATCAGCCACAACCACTGTGACAGCCATACCTGGGAGTGGATGATGGACAACAGACACCGCGACGCCTTCTACCCAGGGATGCAGGAACCAGGGTTTCTCCTGCTGTGGAAGACCTTTGCCTCGCTGTGCACTTAGCCAAAAAAATGAGAGAGAGAGACGTCTGTGTTTGCTGAAGCAGTGCAAAGAAACTCTAAAGCAGCGACGGCTCAAAGCTTCAAAGTATAAATCAAACATGTTTCAGCTCACACACCATTTACTGCAAATACATTGCTGAGAATTCAATATTTGCCTTCTGGAACATGAGGTGTTTCACAGGGCCCTTCTGTGCCATGATATTATTCTCGTCCGCTGACCGAATGAGGCCGAGGCTGAAGTTTCCCCTGAAAATACCAGACGATTACTGGAGCAATTTGAAACGATATTCATTTCATGCTCATTGTTAGAAAAGACATCTTTGCCTGTAAAATGTGTTTGTTCGGTCAAGAACTGAAAGCAAACAGACAAAAGAGGGACAAGCAGTCAAGGCAATCTCTGGGGGGAAAAAAAAATGAATAGCTCTTCAGAGAGAAACATTCACTCACACTAGACTTGAGGCTCGACAATGGCAAAGGCGCTGTAAGGGGTAACGTTCAGAGGAGAAAAGCGATGAATAATTTGCAATGCACCCGGTACTCAGAGCTCAGTAGCAGCTGGAGTGTCCACGGCTCCAAAATTACACCAGCGACCAGGGTTCACAACAGCGTGGGGAAAGCGAGCTCAAGTGGAGCACTCTGCAATTTGCTATCACTTCTGCTGCCAAGGGAAATAGAAATATTGGCCTCTCCTTCCTCTGGGTTGGGGGTTTTTTTTGGTTTGTTTTATAGGACAAATTGTTTTTAAAAGATCTCTGAAAGCATCACACCTAGAAGTACCCAGGAAAAATGAACTGTGCAGTGGCAGATTTTTAAATTGGAGATGAAAATAAATCGTGTTTCACGGCCACGCGCAAAGAGTGCCGATGTGAATTATACCTTGTTGCTTTATGTTTAAAGCTTGGAAGGAAGTGAATTACAGTGTTCTTTTCACAGTTTATTGAAAGCAGAGAGATAAAAAAAAATAATGTAAAGTTTTTAAGGTACCCTTTTCTGTTAGAATCATAGATGTGTTGGGTTGGAAGGGACCTCTAAAGGCCATCTAGTCCAACCACCCTACAAGAAGCAGGGACATCTCTAACTAGGGCAGGTTGTTCAGAGCCCCATCAAGCCTGACCTTGAATGTCTCCAGGGATGGGGCCTCCACCACCTCTCCAGGCAACCTGTTCCAGTGATCAGCCACCCTCATATCAAAGAACTTTTTCCTAATGTCCAACCTAAATCTACCCTTTTCTAGCTTAAAACCATTACCCCTTGTCCTGTCACTACAAACCCTTGAGAACAGATCTTCCCCTGCCTTCTTACAGGCCCCTTTCAGGTATTGGAAGGTCGCTATAATGTCCTCCCGGTGCCTTCTCTTCTCCAGGCTGAGCAACCCCAACTCTCTCAGCCTGTCTTCATAGGAGAGGTGCTCAAGCCCTCTAATCATTTTTGTGGCTCTCCTCTGGATCCACTCCAACAGGTCCACACCCTTCTTGTGATGGGGGCTCCAGAGGTGGACACAGTGCTCCAGGTGAGGTCTCACGAGGGCAGAGTAGAGGGGCAGAATCACTATCTCTTGATCTCCACAGCTTTGAATCCCCTCCAGGGATGGGGACTCCACCACTGCCCTGGGCAGCCTGGGACAACCCTTCACAACCCTTGCAGGGAAGAAATTCTTCCTCATGTCCATCCTAAACCTCCCCTGGCACAACTTGAAGCCACTTCTTCTTGTCCTATTGCTTGTTCCTCAGGAGAAGAGACCAACCCCACCTGGCTCCAACCTCCTTTCAGGGAGTTGTTGAGAGTGAGAAGGTCTCCCCTGAGCCTTCTTTTCTCCAGGCTCAACAAGCCCAGGTCCCTCAGCCGCTTCTCACCAGATTTGTGCTCTAGACCCTTCCCCAGCTTCGCTGCCCTTTGGACACGCTCCAGCCCCTCAAGGTCCTTCCTGGAGTGAGGGGCCCAAAACTGAATCCAGAATTTGAGGGACAGCCTCCCTAGTGCCCTGTCCAGGAGGACAATCCCTGCCCTAGTCCTCCTGGCCACACTCATGCTGATCCAAGCTGCACTTTATGATGGATCAGGTGTTCTGTCATTCACTTATGGTAACAACGGTGATTTCAATGGGGCTTTGTAAGTACTGGAGCTTACAGAAAGGGAACATGGATTGCCTCATAAAGAAGCTTTATTTCCACAGAAAAATGTAGTGACTGCAAGGTCACCTGGAGAAAACAGCTCTATCAGCTGGATGGCTACTTCAGAAGGAGGGACTCAGTGTCCTGCGAACACCCATAACCAGGATATCTCTTTATCAGCCCTGTTTTTCTTACTCAGAGAGTCCTGGATGCCTCAGGAGGAGCTGGACAACAGCTGCCAGACCATGTTCATGTGCTGGTCTTGCAGTTAAAAAGCTCCATTACAGCACAAGGTGTCCTGTGGAAAAGATGGAGATAAGACATGGAGGACGGACTGCAAATCCCCTTTTAATGAAGTTGCTGTATAAATAAATTATATGTAAGAACTATCCAGAGCTAGAACACAACCAAGGTTTTTCCAGAGATATTAGTCATCCAGCCTCGGGGCTTTCAGTGTCTTGAACTATTGGAAATCAAGTGAAAATTTTGAGCTTTTTGTAAAAGTATGGTTAGTCCTGCAGCAAAGATGTGGGCAGATGGGAAGTATTTGAGGGCAAGAGGCCTTCCAGGCAGCATAACACAGTGGTCTATTGGTGCTTCTGTCATCCGAGTGCTGAATTCCCAGTAACAGGCACAACTGGGACACGTCACTCTCCCAGTAACAGCAATGGTAGTCTTAAACCTGAGCTCTTTTTTTCATTCAGAATAGAAGTTTTCAGAATTAAGACCATGTCTTACCCAGATGGTTAAAATGATTGATTCTGTGAATACTCAGTAGATCACAAATACTTCCAGGATTAAGAATCATCTACATTTGTCAGTAGATGTGTCTTTGTAATTCCTCTAGACTATAATAGACATGTAAAATAGGATAAGATTGTCTAAAAGAAACTGCAGTTTCGGCCGTAAATCATCTAATTGCGGCGTACCAATTTATGATACCACATATTGCTACCTAAAAACCAAGAACTGAACATAAAAATAATATTGCTTTATGTTTTTCAATTCAAACACAGCTTAATATTTGATCTGAGAAATTAAGGTGTGTAATTTGCTGTCGTAAATCCATAATGTTCGAGACAACATTAAGGAATTACTAGACTTCCTAATTCTTTTTCATGTTGGTTTTTTTCCTTCCTTTTTTTTTACTACCACACAATTTCACAATTTCTTTTTTTTTTTCTTAAACCGGATACTGGGCATAAAAAAGGAATATATAATATTCCTTTTATTGCTGATATAATTTGGTAACCAAACATTTTGACAAAACAGGCTATCATAGAATCATAGAATCACAGAATCATAGAATGGTTTGGGTTGGAGAGGACCTTAAAGTTCACCTAGTTCCAACGCCCCTGCCATGGCAGAGACACCTCCCACTAGACCAGGTTGCTCAAAGCCCCACCCAACCTGGCCTTGAAGACATCCACTGATGGAGCATCGTCCTATCGCTACAAGCCTTTGTGAAACGTCCCTCCCCAGCTTTTTCTAGGCCCCCTTCAGATACTGGAAGGTCGCAACAAGAGACTGAGCACAAGACATATCGTACAAGCAAAAAGTTAGCTGTTAAAATAAAGGGACAATTTAGGATTTATATCCCATTTTATCATTCTCTGTGAATCTGTAGTTTACTTAATTGCTTACTCACGGTTGCATCTACAACCAACACATCTTTGCAGAGGCTGCTTCCCCCAGATGGCATCTGGAAGCTTCATTTTAAAAAGGACCACCCCAATCGCAGAGATGTCTCCTGCTTTCCAAATGCAGCTTCCGTGTTCTCTGGTCTCTAATTTGACGTGTCATGAGGCAATATGCAGACTCAGGCCGGAGAAATGATTATACTTCATTTCATCACTACCAAATTCAGTATGCGGATGGTTTATAGCTTTAGACCGTGGAATAAAACGGGGCTCTGAGAAACCTGATCTAGTTAGAGATGTCCCTGCTGACTGCAGGGGATTGGACTGGCCTTGAAAGGTCCCTTCCAACCCAAACCATCCTATGATTCTAAAATGATTGGCTTGGCTTCCTAAGTTCTCCAGTCTAATCATTGGGGAATAGCCGTGTTTCAGACACAGGAAACCACAAAAAGAAGACATTATTATATATACCTAATCTGTTTTCCATAAAATATATAACATATTGAGCAGGTCCCAATTTCTACTGGGTTTTGCTTGAGAATAGCTGCTGAGCATTAGCAATCTTGAGCTGGGATCAAAAATGTCTCTCAAAACTCACAGCTTGGTTTCTTTGCCCAAGTTCTTTCTCTTTTCCTAAGGATTTAATGTCCTTGTCATACAATGACTGGTGCTAGCAATATACTTGTTTATGCTGACTCATGAAGTATTTGAAGCCATTTCAAGCTACTGGAAATCTAGCTTTCAATAACCATCACCCCCTCCTCAAGTACTGCGGACAATGTAGGATGGACTATCTCTGAGTTCATCCACTTTTTCTAACCAAGAAGGAAAATGGTGATATCGTCCCCAGGGATAACCCAGAAAACAAAACGAAGCCAATTTCATCTGAATCTCTCCCTCTCACCGTTAGTCACCGGTTAGTTTATTTTAAGATGGGAAAGTTCTGATGAAGTGTTACAATAGGAGGGAAATTACATACAAATGTTTAATTAGAAGCTTCTTTCCACGCTAAATGATACTCCTGCATGAATTTGTGGGACTAATTGGTGTTGCTCGACTCCTTTTTCTAAAGAAAGCTCGGGGATGAGCTGACACGAGAGGGAAGTTGCCCTTTCAGCACGTCAGGTGGGTGGGCGGTGGGACGGCGAAGGGAAAAGCAGGCAGGGAGTTGAGAAGAGGAGGAGCTGTGGAGGTGGAGGAGAAAACGATCGTGAGAGGTGGTCTGAAAGGCTGGCAGGCAGAAGTTGGGGGTGACATTTGAAAAGAATTGTTTCACGTTGCTCCCAGGTGAATAGCTCTAGAAATTTTTGGCTTTTCCAGAAGCTGCAGCACTCCCAGAAAGAACATTTTTTAGTAAACATTTACACTTACGCACTTTTATTGATAACGTTCAGTGGGCATCTCTTAATGTGAACTCAGTAAATAGCCTGTAGAGGGGAAAGAAACCACCATTCATGATGTCTTGCCTGAGGATTTTCAGAGGTTCGCCTGCATGGTAACAACAGTGAGAATCGATTATGAAATATCAAAAGAGGAAGGCAGTGAAATGAAGCTTTTCCTCAACCCTTCCTGCACACCGTTTACAGGATGAAAATGGAGAGGTTAAGTACCCAAAACATCAAGGCGCCTTAAAACCAGAGGCTAACTTTAACTTCATTATTAAATATTGAATATCCAACAGAGTGTTCCTAGCAAAACACACTTTTTATTCCAGCCATCACTGGCTAAATGTACTCAATACATTGAAAAGGTTCTATCAGAGAGAGGAGAAATACTTGACGCGTAGTTCAGCATCAGTCTGTAACTCCCTGTGCCAAAGGAAAAAGGTATTAATTCCGGTAACATTCTGCAGGATAACAAAAATACAAGAGTGCCAAAAGCCACGTTATTTGCAAATCAGCATTTTGTTTAAAATTATCCTTTAGGGATGTTTTTCCATTCTTCTATTTGAACCGTATGGATCAGACATAGGCTTGATGGGGCTCTGAGCAACCTGACCTAGTTAGAGATGTCCCTGCTTATTGCAGGGGGCTTGGACTAGATGGCCTTTAGAGATCCCTTCCACCCCAATACACTCTATGATTCCATGATTCCATGATTCTATGATTCCTATGAATTCGTTTTGAGCTTCCAGTTTTCAGGAATATATTCTTTTAGAGGATTCATAGGATGCAAACCACATGAAGGTGAACAAAATGTATAATGATGACTGGGCCCAACTAAGCCTGGCACTACTGTTGTCCAAAAGGTTTCGAAGAAATTTGGCCAAAACATTATTTGCCAAATGTGTATATATTAATCCCCTTACACTGCTCATCACTGTCCCAGTTTGAGCTGGAACAGAACCCCAGCACCAGCTCCACAGCATCAGTGGTGACGGTGACATAACGGCCATCAGGAGGTTGGGGTCGATACTGGTTTTGTATAGACCTGCATATATTTAGTTTTATTGTTACTATTTTTATTAAAGCTGTTTCAGTTTTCTTTTCCGATCCATAAGACTCTCTCCCTTATTCTCTTTCTCTCCTCTTTGCAATTTTGCTACAAATACAGCAAGTAAACTAATATTTTTGCAAAATTTTGTTTTACATATTAATCATGGGTATAAACCTAAGCAGACTCCAGGGTTATTTAGATTTATACCTGACCCTCACTGTAACGTTACATGTGCCCAGGAGCATTTCCAGGCCCTGACACCAGCTGAGGTGGAAAAGGACATACGTTAACCATCTTAACACCCTTGAGACATCCGAACCCCATGGGAAATGATCCCTAGCCCATTCTATCTTCCAGTCACAAACTCATTGAGACATACCCACAGGTTATCACCTGGATTACGTACCAGGCACAGCATAGAATCATAGTATGGTTTAGGTTGGAATGGACCTTCAAGATCATCTAGTTCCAACCCCCCTACCATGGGCAAGGACACCTTCTACTAGACCAGGTTGCTCAATGACACATCTAACCTGGTCTTGAACACTTTCAGTGATGGAACATCCATGACTTCCCTGGGCAACCTGTTTCAGTGTCTCACCACCCTCATAGTGAAGAACTTATTCCTAATTTCTAATCTAAATCTACCTTCTTTCAGTTTGAAGCCGTTACCCCTCATCCTATCACTGCAGCATATCAGTTATGAGTACAGCCAACTTGAGTGGTCCTGACTCAGGCAATTTCTTCTCTCCCAGGTTTTGGGAATGGACTATTTCTAGTTCGTACAGCAGTTGGAGTTTGTCCCCTCAGTGTTCTCCAAAGATGCTGGTTAGTATGCTCTCTGCTTATACACTGGCCTTCATCTGGTTACAGTAGGTGCCTCCTTCACTCCCTTGGCCAGCTCCTGTAGGACTTGAATTTATGACGTTAAGGCTTCCTGTGACCCCTCCAGGCAGCCTCCCAAATCATTTTTCCATGGAGCAGCACACTGAGATCAGAATGATAGCTGTTTTACAACAAATCTTTATCACCCTTCAGAAGCACTTAAAGCAATCTTTGCTGGTTGCTTTTCTTTTAGACACTCTTCTTTGACCCTTCATAAAGCATTTCGCTGGACTTTTTCCTTTCTACTCCTTTTCTGTTTCCCAGCAGCGTCCACAGTGAAAATTCCGGGTATCAGGAAAAGGAAATCTATAACATTTCGGGGGGTGCCCAGTGCCAGTGAGAATCTGCAGCATGAACTCTCCCTTCAGCTCTTTATCACAGGCTTTCATTTTGTTTAAACCTGATGGACTCACTCACTCCCCTAAATCTAAACTATTTTATTGCCACAGGAACAAGGCGATACCGACAAAGCAGCCTTGTTTGCAGGCAACAAAATCCTCATTGCAGCCATTCTGAGCTGACGCAGCGTCAGTCTGTGGTGGATGGGTGTTTTTTTTTCTCCAGAAGGAAGTCATTAGAGGACTCAGGTGGAAAATGTCAATCTCTTTATCATGTTAATAATTCAAGACAAGGAGCTAACATTCATATCTTTCCCAGACATCTGAGAGAATAGTTTAGTCTTCCAACTAATATCAGAAAATTATGCACATTCTCAACTTCTTTATTTTGCAAAGATCATTAATTGAAGAAAGTCTTATCTTGAAGCGTTCCCTAAAACTACTCAATTTACTATAAAGCAGCCCTTTGGAAAGTGCAGATGGGAAACGTAAGTGGGGAAATCTAAAATTTGACAGGTCCGTTAGTTAAGAGTATAAGAACAAACAAATATTAGAGAATGAACTTTTAAATGTGTCTAAGGCTGGGTCTACACAGCAGCGTGGCAATTTGAAGTGCTGGGGCCTGAGTTGTGGGCCCCAAGTTGGACCTGTGAATGAGTCACAACCCAGCAGAATGTTTTGTTGTTTCTGTTGGCTTCGTGTTCCAGAGGCAGAACCTGGCCCACCTGTGGCTCTGTGGCTCTGCCCTCACCCAGGTGGTCATGGTTGGGGTGGTGCGTGAGGCCAGGATTATATTAACCAGGAGCCAATTAGTTAGAAGAGCTTCCTGTTGGGTGTGGCTTCTGTTGGGGCTGGCTGCATCTTGCTGAGCTCTCATGGTGGTGTCCTTCCATGTGAAGGGCCCCTGAGGAGCCATCTCTGTCTGTTGTGTCCAGCAGGTGATGCTGGCACCACAGTGGGCAGTGGAGGAGCTGGGCCCACAGGAACCTGTGTCAGGACTGTCTGAAAGAAGACTTCTGAGGGGATATTGCTGAGTTCAGCGTTGGCCTGTGTGATCAGGCAACTGATGGCAGCATCAAATGATGATGGCTGTACCAGCAGAACACAATTAAAAAGCGAATTTCAAAGCAGCTTGCCCAGTTATATTTTGTATTTGGTACATTATGGCTTGATCTGCCCTAGAAAGGAAATGTTCTATGGCTGTAGGGATGGCCAAGTTCTGAATGTCTTAGAAACCAAAGCCCTGGTGCCCCAGAATGGCATTTCCCTTTCCAAACAATGAGGACGCTCCGAAGGGTAATTTGTGCTTCCAACACACGCTTGTTTCTCACCCTGGTATTTACCAGACTTGAGACCATCAGATGGTCTAATAAAAAACAAGAGAGCATCATTTAAAAATCCCCCTCTCTGCAAATATATGTATTTCAAAGCATCAGCCTTTGACTGGATCTCCACAGCACTTCTGACACTGCTCCTACTTGTGCTTCTGTGGCCCAAATCTGTTCTGGGGTTAGTTCAGCTTCCATCACTTGAGAGCGTTCGCGCTTTGCTGCCACAGGTTTCCATGAAAACCTAAGTGAATTAGGGGCTTTCATCCTTTTGACTATGATTCTTGCAACGCTCTTCATCTTAACTGGGGCACTGAGTTGCAGCGCTTGGGTTTCGTTCTAAGTGTCCCCAGTTAAAGCTTTTGCCTTTCACCTTATTCTGCCAGTTGGATTTACTGCCAGCTCGATGTCAGTAAACAAACAAACATGTAGCTATATTGAAAATTAGGCAATGGTCAGGAATTTCATAAGTATAATTTAGCTTTGCCCCTGCAGCATAAAGAATTTTGAGTGAGAATAATCTTGTCCGCCATTTTCTACAGCTGGCCCAAATCGCATGCAAAGATTTCATTACAGATATTTCTGCTTTTCCCTGTATCTGACAAAATTTAGAGCTCTCAGTATTTGCATCTGAGAAGTGTCACCAAGCAGAACCAAGCTATGGAATATGCAGCACTTCAGTTAGCCAGTTGCTGGCTGAAATTTCTGTCATTTCAGGCAAAAATGGAATAGATTGTATAAAAAGCTTCCTTTCTGCTCTTTGATTCATTAAACTTTTTCAACATGCACACACCAACGGCTTGGAAAAAAACCCCTGACAAAACAACAAAGTAAAAAATCTCTGTATTTTCTTTTTTTTCTTCAGGATAAAGAACCTTTTGAAATGCACTAAAAGTTACAGACCTGAATGTTGTGATCCGAAACACCTTTTTAAGGTTTTCATTCGAATTTTGTAGTGTTATTGGCACCAATTCGAATGAAAGCAGACATTTTGCATAAATATTTCTCCTTTAATTTCTGTTGGAAATTTCAATCAGAAATGAAAACTCAGAACAGACGCAGCCGATCTAAAACCGTGAGAGGATTTGAAGCAAAGAAGCAGCCAATTTCCTTCATTTTCTAAAACAAAGGTCATCTTTTTATACTTTCAGGATTTTGAAATATGTAAAATATTAATCTGCTTTTCTTAAACCTCCAGGCTAAATTTGAGAACTTCAGGTATTTTACAGAAGGTCAAAATGCGTTTCTTTTCACATTTGTACTTGCAATGACGCTTTCGGCAAGTGAAATAACCAACATGAAACAAAATTCCCGATGCTTCCTCCTGAATAATATAATCCTTCACTCAGTTTTAAATGATCCTTTCACTGGCAAGATGAGCTGAGATAAAAGCACGACCTGAAAATGAAGGTATTAGTAGGGCAACTATTATAAACCTTAGTGCAGCATTTAAATTTTTTTTTTTTTAATAGGTAAGATGACTTGGAAATTTGCGGTTTAAAGGATAATTCAAAAGTAAATACATTTATAATCAGAATGATTTCTTTCCTCACCTCAACCACACAGAACCTACTTAAAAGTAGTCTTTAAAAAAAAGGCAAAAAAGGAGGTGAGAGAGACCCTAGATGACACCAATAAAGTTTAAAAGCTCGCAGCACTTGTGAAGTGCCTACAACAGGATAATTGTCGGGGGAAAGTAACTCTTTTGCTGCGGTTTGGTAGATTACTTTATTGTAATTAAAATATTCTGTTGCCAGCCTCTCTAGCATGAATTTTCTTTCTAATAGAAAATTGTACTTGAAATTAATTGCCGTATGTCTCAACTCATCACACAGGGACTTCTCTGACACTTGGAATGTCACTTCTGATGACAACAGCGCTGAAAGCAGGCGTTATCCTTCCCCAGGTTTTCTCCTTTGCCTCTCAGAAACTGCTGTAGTGAGATGACGTGGACCATTGATGGGTGAAACCGAGTGTCGTGCTTCTTCAAAAATACCTCAGAAAAGTCCTTGTCTCCCATTGACAGTGAAGACCTGTGATGGTGGTTACTGGTTTTGCAAATGTCATCTCCCAGTGATTCAAGCAACACTCTAGTGCAATGTGTTTCCACCTTGGTGTAAATTCCTCTAAAAGTAGAGCCCATGAACAGCCACCTGAGCTCTTCCAAAGTTGTGGTCATCAAGCAATTGCAGCACGTAAGCTTTCCTACAAAATCCATCAGCAGTCAAAACTCTCTGGCAATAATGTGGCCCCACTTGGTTTTTGCAACATGGCTGCCAGCTGAATAGTGTAACTCCTTAAGAAACTCAGAATCTTAAAAGAAAACCCAATAAGAAAAAAAAAACCCAAAACATTAAACTTGTAAAGCTCCTTATAAAACAGAGGCTTATTATACAGTTTCAGCTCCCAGAGTGAGGAACGGACCTTCCTGGAAGCCTAGACATGGCCTCAGGCACAGCACAGGAAAGCAGTAGATGAACCATGTCCATGTTGACTACTCTGTGATCCACTTCTGACTCCTCTGTGATCCACTTCTGACTCTTGGCTTCTTCAGTATCTTTGTGTTTAATAATTTAATCTGCTTTACACCAGGGGCAGCTTCCAGTACTGTTGACTCTGAGTCTTGGACAGTGGAGCTATACCACCAGTAAGCACATATTTCCCTTAACTCACAGAAGTATTGGCTGGAGAAGTCCTCTGATGGTTCATCATAGAATCACAGAATTGTTTTGGCTGGAAGAGACCTTTAAGATCATTGAGTCTGGTGGTTAACCCAGCACTGCCAGGGCACCACTAACCCATGGGCCCTCAGCACCACATCTCCACGGCTTGGAAACCCCTCCAGGGATGGGGACTCCACCACTGCCCTGCCCAGCCTGGCACAGCCCTTCACAACCCTTGCAGGGAAGAAATAGTTCCTCATGTCCAACCTAAACCTCCCCTGGTGCAACTTGAGGCTGTTTCCTCTTGTCCTATTGCTTGATTCTTGGGAGAAGAGTCTGACCTCATCTGGCTCCAACCTCCCTTCAGGGAGCTGTTGAGAGTGAGAAGGTCTCCCCTGAGCCTCCTTTTCTCCAGGCTCAACAGCCCCAGGTCCCTCAGCTGCTGCTCACAAGCCTTGTGCTCTAGACCCTTCCCCGGCTTTGTTGCCCTTCTCTTTGGACACACTCCAACACCTTAATGTCCTTCTTAAAGTGAGGGGCCCAAAACAGAACACAGCGAGGGACCCAAAATTGAACACAACTTCCTGCCTGAAGTGTGACTATCACTTGTTCAGATCTACTCTACCCTTGTAATGAAAAGGCTTTAGCGTTCTAAGTTTCCTCAGCTTATCCTTCAAGACTATGAGTCCCTGTATCCTGTCATTTTTGATAGCCCTCCACTAGCTGCTTTCCAGTTTCTCAACATCTTCGAGTTGAGGTGCCCAGAACTGCACTTCTGTCCCCATAAGGACAAACATCCATTCTCTAAGTAGTCCTTCATCTGACACTTCAAGGTATAGGGCACTTCAGCCTCTTAGATACCATCTGTTGGTAGGTTATCTCCCTTCCACTAGTAGGACACTCAGCCATGCACGCTAGAGCATTTCATGAATAAGAAACCATTCAAATTCAAATATTTATTTATTTTCTTTTTTTTTTATTTCAGTGACTGCAAATTTAGTTCCAGAAAAAGAAGTAGTCAAGTAGTCACCGGGTCCTAACCACTTTGGGTAGACTAACAGTTCAATAGCTTCTGGAATTTGTGCAGGCACCTGAAGGGTGGCATTTTCTAAAGGTGCTTCTAAGCAGCATATCCATTTATCTGCTGCAGCCCTTGCTCGCAATGCCAAAGCTGAGCCAGATGCATGTTGATTTTTAGCTACAGTTTATTTAAGGAGAAGTGGGAGGAAAGAAATTAATTATTGGGTCACTGCTGAGCTGTTCCTTGGGTTTGGCTTCGCACTGGCTTTTTCTCTCTCAAATGACTTTTTGAATTATTTTATTAATGAAAATGTGGGCAGATGGACCTGAAACCTAAGTCTTCACTGACTCAGATGAGACTTTGCAGTAATTAAATATTTTATAGGTTCCTTAAAGCTTTATTTGGGGCCCTTTCAACCACCATAAACCAGCTCTCTATCTCAGTAGATGACATGCTCATTTCATCCATCCAGATACTGCCCAGTGCCGCCATTTCACACAGCCCCTACTCTTGAACACGTCCCACAGCTTAAACACCACCTTGTGAATGTGTGCCCTTGTTTCCTCCTGCCCACACTCAGTGGTGGTTGCTCACATGCAATTTCTTGGTGGCTGCTAGCCATTGCATGCCCAGGCCTGGTGCCAGGAGATGTGAGGTTCATACCATGGATGAATGCCCTGGGCATGTACACTCTGAGGTGCAATGAGGGTGATGCAAAGCCCAGAGCCCATCCCTGCTACTCTGAAGTCAATGGGAGCTTGGCCATGGACTTCAGTGAACACTGTAAAAAAATCTGGTAGAAAAAGGTTGGTCACTTTGGCATTGCCTTTCTCCTCTCACCCCTGCTCTTTGCTGCCTTCACTGCTCCACACTCTGGCCTTGAAGATGCCCCAGCAGAACCAGCTCCCCAAGTATCGCTTTTAGAGGAGACTCCTGGGAGTGTCTCCTGGGTGTGATTGTCACCTGCACTGCTCAGCTTGCGGATGGTGCGAGGGCCGAATGCTGGGCTTGAGGGCTTCTCTGGGTAAGGGTAACCACCCCAGCTCCAGCTGCTGCCAGCTGAGGTTTAGGAGCAGTAGCAATCTCTAGCTTTTAAGAAACAGAAATAATTGTGACTGTTTGATGCTCTCACTCACAAAGACTAATGCAGGAGCTTTCAGGGCTCTTTTCATCAGACCATGATGTCGAAGCCAGACTGTTTCATGGAGGCTTATTGATTTCTGTGACATTTCTGATGGGAAGTCCAGACTGACTTCATATCCATCTCACGACTGTAACTCTATAACTCAATCTTACAAAGGCACCTGAAGAGCTTTTCTCTTTTCAGTAGCAAGGGGCCTACAACCATAATCTAGTCCAACTGCCTGACCACTTCAGAGCCAACCAAAAGTTAGAGCCTATTATTAAGTGCATTGTTAAGCCAGATGCAGCTTGAGCTGAGGCCTTAACTTGAGGAGAACAGGAATGGAAAGGCAAGAGAGCAATTACTGCTGGGTGACTTAGGCCAGGCTTGATGGGGCTCTGAGCAACCTGATCTAGTTAAGAGATGTCCCTGATATTCCCACCCAAACCATTCTATGATTCCGTGACTTGGAGGATTCCTCCCTAGCTGTGAGTGGATTGGTGCACGTGCATGGATGAGGTAAAAGGAAGAGAAGCAGAATCCAACCCTTTGTGCACGTTTCTATCCAATGTCAAACACAAGCAAATTTTGAAACCTCACAACACGATGAAGTGAAAATGCCGTCGAGCGTTAGCTGGAACGTTAGATCATGCCTGAGGGTCCAGAGGAGGAAACTGCAAGCCACGAGATAAGCAGCTGCTGTCAGATCACTGAGTAACATCCACGTCGGACTATGGTTGCATACAAAAGAAGCAGATGACGTACCAGCAGATGGCACTCGGGAATATGTAGCAGTGTCTGTTACGCGGGGTCGATGATGTTTTTTTGTGCAGCACGGTGTGAACAGGTCCCTCAGCTCCACGCTCTGCACTGCACAGAGGGAATCACTGCTCTGCTGCTGGGCTTCCAGGGCAGCGAGTCCTCTGCTGCTGCTAGCACAAACCTGGCTCTTTGTGCTACTTCAGGAACTATCCTGCTTCCTTGAAGCCCTGTCATAAATGTCACCCTAATTGCATGTTGCCTTCTCTTCCCTTGTATCTTCTACCCCTCGCAGTCCCATGGCAACACACGGTCATGGAGGGAGCCTGGCTGTGCTGCCTCAGTGGTTCTGGTGCTGCTTCCAGAACTCACCAGGGGTGAAAGCTCACCCAGGGTGCACACCTAGGTGGTGGGGTTTGGGGAGATGGTAGCTATAGGTCGTTCCTCACATGGTACAGATCCTTCCTTTGCACATGATCTCAGTAAGGTTCAGATTTATGACCTAGTGCAGGCAAAGGAAAAAAATCAAATTTTATGCTAGATTCATAGAATTGTTTTGGTTGGAAGAGAGCTCTAAGATCATCGAGTCCCGCTGTTAGCCCAGCACTGCCATGTCACCACTAAACCATGGCCCTTGACACCACATCTCCACGGCTTTGAAACCTCTCCAGGGATGGGGACTCCACCACTGCCCTGCCCAGCCTGGCACAGCCCTTCACAGCCCTTGCCAGGACGAAATTGTTCCTCATGTCCAACCTACACCTCTCTTGGTACAACTTGAGGCCATTTCCTCTTGTCCTATTGCTTGTTCTTGGAAGAAGAGACCAACCCCTGCCTCACTCCAACCTCCTTTCAGGGAGTTGTGGAAAGCAAGAAGGTCTCCCCTGAGCCTCCTTTTCTCCAAGCTAAACAATCCCAGTTCCCTCAGCTGCTCCTCACAAGACCCCTCCTCAGCTTTGCTGCCCTTCTCTGGACAAGCTCCAGCTCCTCAATGTCCTTCTTGGAATGAGGGGCCTAAAACTGACCCCAGGATTTGAGGGGCAGCCTCCCCAGTGCCCAGTCCAGGGGGCCAATCCCTGCCCTGGTCCTGCTGGCCACACTAATGCTGACCCAAGCCAGGATGCTGGTGGCCTTCTTGGCCACCTGGGTACATGCTGGCTCATCTTTGGCTGGCTGTTGATCAACACCCTCAGGTCCTTTTTCCCCCGGGCAGCTTTACAAACACTCTTCCCCAAGCCTGTAATGTTGCAGGGGTTGTTGTGACCTAAGCACATGACCTGGCACTTGGCCTTCTTGAACCTCAAAGTTTGGAAGAGAGAGGACATGGGAAAACCCCAAGCCTGTCCTGTGTCTTACTCTCCAGCTGGCACAGTAGAGAAGGCAAATGCACCCAGTGCATGGCCATGCCAAACCCTCCTGCAAAGTGAGCGACCTGCGCAGAAGTGAGCTGGTCCTTCACCTTCCTCCACCCGGATGATGGGGTATGGAGCCAAGCAATCCAGTGTTTCACCAGGCAACCAGCACCCTCAGCACGGATCTTTGTCCATGTTGTCTGTAAATAGGTATTTTGGATAGGTAAGTGAAAAGCTGATGGCTGTGACAGAAACCAGGGCACTTTCTGAAGGCCTGTGATGCCAGTGGGTCAACCCTGCACCAGTGCACTGGTCACCTTCTGGACACTCTGGACTGATGGTAAACCTACTGTTTTCTGAACTTTAATTCTGGTAGCTGCCCAGGGTAGTGGGCACATAACTTCCAGTATAAAGATTCATTTCACTCTCCAGTTCTTCTTACATTAATATTACCATTTTAGGGCTTTTTTTCCCAAGTTTCTTACACCCAAGGCACGCACATAAACACACAGCTCCTTCCATGTCCATCTCTGACGTCTGAAAAATGGAAACGGCTCATTTCATTTAGTCAAAATGATAGATAACCCTAGCAGATGATGATCTGTCAAGCGAGGGTGTCTGACAGCAAACAATAAGGTGCAACAGGGGGGTCCTCTCCGAGAGGTCGTCTCTGAGACTAGACGTTTTTAAATGAACAAACAGAAAAGAGCACTTCTTGCTAGAAGTGATCCTCAAGGTGATGCAGTTTGCCAGAGTATTTCTCAGAGTCCAAAATGGTGATTGCATTGGTGGATGAAACTATTCCAAGTCAAACAGAGACAAGGTGAAATGTGTTTCAGAGAAATTATGGAGTTGTTCATTTTTGTTTTAAGACTGCGCAGGTAAAGAGTCAAGCCCTCAGCTGCCAGAACTTGGACTGGATTAAGCAGAACTGTGCTGATTTCTGACTATTATATATATATGTATAAAATTAAAAATATATATCTTTTTACCATGGTGTTTGATCACATTTTCAAGGCACAGTAAATGGTGCGTGTTAAAATAAATTATAATGCTAACGATAATAGCAATAATAATAGTCATAATAATAATGGGATGCCTTGACTGGATCAATTTTTGGCTTCCCCCCCAAAAAAAAGAGAGTTTTGAAATGAACATAGTTTGTCTTCCAGGTGTCTTAGAAAAGGGCACATGGGTTTCGAGGCTCTACTGCACATGGACATGTTTGTAACTCCACGGAGGTGGTATGAGAGAGCTGGTCCATGGCAGATTGGCACCTGTGGTTCAACCAGGTCACAGAAGACCTGGTTGCAATGTGTTACATTATAGGTTATAAAAACTTTTCTGCAAAGACCCAGGTCTCTCTTTCGGAGGCTTTAGAGCGCGTGCTTTCTTTTCCATACCCTCAGCCCCCTGCTCTGTGCCTCTTCACTTGGCATGCAAAGCAGCTCTCCTTAGCTTTCATTGCTCTTCCTGCCTGTCTTTCCTGCTGAGTTCAACCCCATTATTTTTGTCCCCTCTGCTATGCCTTTTTCTGTCATCTCTGCCCCCTCCTCTCTCTCTTTCCCAGGTCTTTCATCATGGCCTCAGCAGGTAATGCCTCTTCTTGTTGACTTCAATGGGCAGTAGATGTGCCCTTCCTCCTGCAAAGCATCTTCTCACGGTAGGGCCACAATTACAGCTTTTTGCAAAACTGCCGCTTATGCAAAGGAGCAGCTGGTATTTCAGATGACCCATTTTTATGAATAAACATTAAACCCAGAAAATAAAAATTGATTCAGAACCGTCGTGTTGCATCAGTGGTAGGAAAAACCTGATATGCTGAGCTATCAGTTAAGACTGCCTCATTGCAAACCTCTTCCATTACCAGTCATTGATTAAATGTCTAATTAAAAGCTGCCCAAATATATATGGTGTTTAAATATAGTGGAGGGTTGGGATTTTGATGAGCTCATTAATACAAATCTTATTTGTGAACAGTTACAATGGCTTTGCTGATGAAAGCCAGGGTTACTCTTTTCCTTTGCTCTATGGATTCCTGTGGGAAAAAAAGAAGATCAAAATTATCTTTCCTTTTGTATGTTTTTTTCATATTTCAAGTGGTCCGGACAGATACCTAATTTGCTTTCAGTATCACACGATCCCTTTTGACATCAGAGGATACATTTCCTGAGCTTCACAGAAGTTTTAGCTGCTCAACTACCATTAAAGTCAATTGGATCGTGTGGCTAAAGCAAGGTATAACAATCGGAAAATGCACTCCAGGGTTAAACTGCTGTACTCGAGCTATTAGATTGAAAGAGTTATCCATCTTCCAAAACACAACCTGCATTGCCACAGCATGGTGTCCCCTATTCATCACCTCCAGACAATTACAGCCGCATTCAGCTCTGGTGTAAATGAAGTTGCCGTAGCATTTGAATCATGCAGCTTAAGCCAGAGCTGGATCCGTCCCACACAGAGCTGCCGAGTTTTCAGTGCAAAAGAGGCCCAGGGATGGGGGTGATTGGCACCGGTTTGTGAGAATCACAGGACAGAGGGAAAAAGAACTACTTAAAAAATAAAATAAAATAGAGACTCCTATTTGAAAACTGGATATGGCTTTTGCTCCATGCGATGCAAACAGCTTGGCCAAAGAAAGAACAGAGTTTGTGGTCCTTCCCCAGACCATCTTCTTCATCACAGTGCTTGCTGGCTTCAAGAGCTTCAAGGCTGAAGCTCTTCATAAAGTCACCACTGCTGTGGGTGACAACAGCTGGTCATCTCTGCCCTCTGGGCTGGGCATCTGACAACTTCTCAAGACTTAGGATGAACTTCGGTTCACCCTCAGAGTAGAAAAACACTGTGAAATATGTTTTTGAAGAGTATGGTATGCGAGGTAGTAAGATGCATTTCTTCTTGGATTTTTATGATTGAACAAATGACCATGACAACACACTGTGTTTTTATAGAGTGCACTTAATTGCACAGCAACAGCAGGATGGAATTATTTTCTGAAGCCTTCTCCCACCTGAATGATACCCACACAGGCCTCCCAGAGAAGAAGCCACAGGCCTCAAGCAGATTGTGTGTCACTTTCCTAATATGAGGGAGGCAGAACTAATCAAGGAATAATCTGCAGTAGGCCACAGTAACCAATTAACTGACTCCTAGCAGTTGGTAAAATAACCCTTCCGAGAGAAAGAAGGTAATGAGGCTATCATGTCAACCTTACAGTGTGATCCCATGGTATCTGAAAATATAAAGCAGTTTTATTCTCATTTTCTGTGCATTTTCCAGTACATTTCCTACCATAAAATCAAATAATGTGCCAATAAATACAGTATTTAAAATTTCATCACTTAATATGATAACATTCAGCCTGGAAATGCCATGGGCAAGTCAAAGAGTAATGCACTGCCATACCTGGAAGGAACCAAATTATTTTGCTTCTCGCAGGGATAATTGCTCAGGTGGTGATGAATGCTGTCCCTGTCTTGACCTCTGCTCTTCCACTCCCTTGTGTTCAATGTCTCTAAAGGTAAGATCACCCTCTAGTAATTTCTAGAACACTGCTTCTCCTTGAAGCTGGTGATACCACAGCACAGGTATGAGCAATGAGCCAGGCACTCCTTCCTCAGGAAAGTCCCTCATTATAGGGATGGAGGAAGCAGAATATGGAATATCTGATAGGAAATTAAATGTCTTTTCATGCATTTTTCACTCTGTCCCATGGAATTGTTCTGTTGAAATCTCATTGCCAGTTTCAGTGCTAAGGGCAGGACAGGATCTCCGCCACCATTAAGGTGCTCTCTAAATGACCTGTGCAATATTGATACTGTAAATGACTGCGGACGGAATATAATTTCAAGACAAACACTGCTATGGTGATTTCCGTGAAAACAGTGAGCGAGGCTTTAAGTGTGGGCAGCCCTGCAGAGAAGGACTTGGGGGTTGTGGGGGGTGAGCAGCTGGAACTGAGCTGGCCCCGTGCGCTCACAGCCCAGAGCCAACGTCCTCCTGGGCTGCATCCCCAGCAGCGTGGGCAGCAGGGCAGGGAGGGGATCCTGCCCCTCTGCTACGCTCTGTGAGACCCCCCTGCAGTGCTGGGGCAGCTCTGGAGTCCTCAGCACAGCAGAGACGTGGACCTGGTGGAGCAGGGCCAGAGGAGGCCCCAGCAATGATGGGAGGGCTGGAAGCCCTCTGCTGGGAGGCCAGGCTGGGAGAGTTGGGCTTGTTCAGCCTGGAGAAGAGAAGGCTCCAGGGAGATCTTCTGGTGGCCTTGCAGGACTTCAAGGGGCCTGTCAGAAAGGTGGGGAGGGACTTTTTATCAGGGCCTGTTGGGACACAACAAGGGGTGATGGTTTGAAACTAAAAGAGGGAGATTGAGCCTAGAGAGAAGGAAGGAATTTTTGCTGCTGAGGGTGGTGAGAGCCTGGCGCAGGTTGCCCAGAGAGGTGGTGGCTGCCCCATCCCTGGCACCATTGCAGGTGAGGTTGGCCGGGGCTCTGAGCAACCTGCTCTAGTTGCAGATGTCCCTGCTCAGTGCAGGGGGGTTGGACTGGATGACCTTGAAAGGTCCCTTCCCACCCAAACCAGTCTGTGATTCTATCACAGAGAGAAGCAGCGATGCACACCCTGCTCCTACACACCCGCCGCTGCACACCCCTTGCAGAAAGCATGTGGAAAGGGTTGCTAAAAATGCTGCAGTTTTACTAAAGAACGGGAAACAGAACTGAGAGTGGAAGGCAGATTTCCTGATTCCCAGCCTGCTGCTCTGTCCGTGATGTCCTATTTCTGCAAAGGACCCCTCAGGTGGACAAAAGTGCAGTGTTCCCACCAGACTGTCACAGAGGATCTGACCTGTGGGACTCATACTTGGCTGGGCTAAATGACCTGAATGCAGCCCCATGAAGGAACAGCTGCTTTGCAGCGTATGATAGCATAAGCGTGGCAACAACCTTCTGTGAAGCAGCTGAATTGCTCTGCTGTTACCTGCTGGACTACAACTGCATAGCAGGAGAGCTGAAAAGCCTCAAAACCTACTCCTCTAAGTGACGACATCTCTGGCAATGTACTGAAATGAAGGATGGGTCCCCTCCTCACACTCCAGGATATGTTTAAACAAGGCTTGGGGAGCAGATCAGTGTTTTCTAGCTGCTGACAGGCAAAAGGAAGGAAAGGAAAATATTGTTTAGGTTAAAAATCCCCCAGACACCAGATTTGTGACCTTAGAGGTTTGATGTATCTTCATGCTGTTCACCTTTAGTTCTACATCTGTTTTTTATTATTGAGACTTGGTGCCGTTTAACATCTTTGTCGGCGACAAACAACGGGATCGAGGGCAGTCTCCACAAGTTTGCAAAGAACACCAACCTGAGTGGTATGGTCAAAACGCTGGAGGGATGGGATTCGTCCAGAGGGTTCTGGACAGTCTGGAGAGGTGAGACCATGCAAACCTCATGAGGTTCAACAGGGCCAAATGCAATGTCCTGCAGGTTTAGGTTAGTGAAGTCTCAAACATGGAGGCAGGCTGGGTGTTCTGTCGCTTGAGAGGAGCCTTGAGGAGAAGGACTTGGGGGTACCGGTAGATGAAAAGCTGGAAGAGGTTCTTCACTGTGATGGTGGTGAGACACTGGCACAGGCTGCCCAGGGAAGTTGTGGATGCTCCATCAGTGGATGTGTCCAAGATCAGGTTAGACAGGGCTTTGAGCAACCTGGTCTAGTGGGAGGTGTCCCTGCCATGGCAGGGGGGTTGGAACTAGATGATCTTCAAGGTCCCTTCCCACCCAAACCATTCTATGGTCCTATGATTCTATTAAACAAGAAAATTACAAAAAGCTCTTTGTCCCCTCCATCATTTCCTCCTTAAAAACAAACAAAAAAAATCTGCAGTCAGAATGATTTCAGATTTCTCAGCTGCAAGCTACAGATGGTCGTGGTGTAAGATGTAGCTTCACATCATTACAACAACAGATCAATAGATGATTAAAATGCTAGTTTAATTTCAAAGCTATTGTCTCCATTTCCTTCGTGTCAGACAGCATCTCGCATGTGAAGGTAAGCCTTAGCTGGAGGCTGTGTGTGGAGTCTGATGTGCAGAATGACGTGTTGATTATAGAGAGGATAATTAGAAAAGCATTTAATGAATTTCGAGAGCCAGAGCTCAAACGCCTCAGATCACAGGTTTTATAACCTGTGGTCTTGTGATGAAGGCTTTTTATCACAATTGCCTGTTTTGCTGGTGGTTCAATCCAATTATATTTTCAAAGCATGCAAGAAATATGTCAAAACTATTTGTCTGACTGCACCGGAACGGGATTGGCCCTGGGACAGAATTTTTTAACTTGTATCTCCATTCTGGGAAAGATGTAGATACCTCAAGGAAAACATCGCAGCTCTGAAGGCATGTTGAGATCAACCCTCCTGCAGGGCTTGAAGGCTTTATTCCGTAATTGCTTACAAATCCAAACAATAAATACAGAAAAGAATGATAATAAAATGGATTAATTTAATTCTATATCAGCTTATCAATAGCTAATTGATTTAAATGATAGGTGTAATACGACATAAATGATGGAATTTGGCATAAGACGAGAGTATTTTATAAAGAAGAATTCATATAACCAAGATCAGGACTTATTTGATCTGCAGCTATTATTTAAAAGGCTGTAGAGGATTAGGATGTGTCATTTACATTCAGTTCAGTAACATGGACCTCATCCTGTCACTAACAAAACCAGAGAAAAGAAGAAAGGGTCAGAAAGGAGAACATGGGTGAAATAAAACACCAAACTTCCCAGGTAGTTTGCATCACACTACCTGGGAACAACTTTTCTCTTAATCAGAGTTAATGCCTGGAGGCTCAGTTGGGTATTTTCAGTGGCATCACAAAAAAAAGTTCTTGTCTTCCAGCACAAAGTTCTAGAGAAGGAGGAGAGTGTGTGTTTATCTGTGGAAAATAAATGAAAGAAAATTTAATCCAAAGGTGGGTTCAGGTCACATCCATGATCATTTAATCTTGTTCTTGCCTCAAATATTGTCTGGAGGAGGGCATTTCATTCCCTGTCAGGTATATTGTGATTGACCAAGGACGGAGTCGCTGCTTCTTTGGGATTTGTAGCATCGCTTAAGAGACTCTAAAGGGATTTTCATTGTTAATTTCTGCTCCATTTGATTTTTGTTCCAAATTTTGGGAGGGCATCCCAAGAGACCGAGACTTTGATTTAACCGGAGGAATAGCCAGTCTGTGAACGAACATTGACACACGCACTCCAAACATCTCTAACCCATTTAGAGCCCGATAACTTCAAATCTTCCAATGAACAAGTTCAGTCTATGGCTATTCCTTAGGAAGTCAGAGGGATATATTTATTTATTGCCGCTCTTCAGTGGCAACGCTTGAGAAGTTAAAGAACAATTATGAAGCAAGCACTATTGGGTGGTCACTTGCAATAGCATAGAAGTGAGTTTGACGATCCCCGAGGACCCTTTTATCCCTCTGCTCCTAATCTAAAAGCAAATGCAATCTCTGGGGCTTGTTTTGTTTGTTTGTTTGTTTAGTTCAGAATTGCTTGTCTTGAACAACCTTGCAGGTGCATTGTGAAGACAATGAAGGCAGAGGACGTTTGTTTGCCACCCAGGTGGTAAGCGTGGACATCCAGACATGCCTTTGAAAGCCTTCACTCCTGTGTGGAGGCTTCAGGCACGTCGCTGCAGCTTTCCTCTTTGCCCTCACTCACCACAAGAAGAAGTCCACCTGCCTGATCATCTAACCAGCCCATTGACCTGTGGAGGTTGTCTCTTTTTTTTTGAAGCAAACTGCAAAGAGCAGCTGAGGGCTGCAAACAGTAACTTGTGCATGCCCAGTGTGGCAGCAGGCCCCCACCCTGCATCTTCCAGCAGCTCCCAGCCACCCCTGGAGGGGTTTCCAAGCCGTGGAGATGTGGTGCTGAGGGACATGGTTTAGTGGTGACCTGGTAGTGCTGGGTTAACAGTTGGACTCGATGATTGCAAAGGTCTCTTCCAAGCAGAATGATTCTATGCACCGCAGCTGGCTCTAACTTTTGACGCACAAGGATCTTGCAGAACCTCAAAAAGAACAGCTGGGCGGGTCCAAAACTGCTGGATGAGAGGATCTATCACTGAAGCTGTTTTTCACAGGGGAGGGATTTTTGCTCTCTCATGTACTGGAGATGTGCCCATGCTTTTCTGTTCAGTGGTGGTGACAGAAAGTATTCAGTCTCTTTAAAGGGAAAAATAAAAATTGATAAATTGCCCCATGATTTACAACTGAATCAAATCACTGGCGTATAATTTTCCGTACGTACTGTCAGGAAGGGAGAAATTGGCTTTAGAACTATCATTAAAATCTTATGTAAGGAATCAGGCGAGTTATCAGGAAACGGTACAACATGCTTTAGTTATTATCAGCTTAGATGAGCAGATTTCCTGGTGTCGCTACAGAAATGCCGAATAGGACTTAGTCACTGGGAAATCTTATTCCTCCAGACTTTGCGAGTCCATTTGTGCACACTCGGGCTACCGCAGCTGTGGCTGTAACACAAGACAAGAAGAAAGCCTGACAAGCTGCCTGCCTTGCCTTGCACAAACCCCCTTCTTCTTCTGCAGGGTTGTGGGACAGATACTGAAGCTCCAGTTCAAAAATTGTCCTGACCTAAGCAGTGTCTGAAAGTCCGCCCAGACCATGGCTTTCCGTTAACAAGAAGAAAAACCCCTTTACAGGAATCGAGGCCATTCCCAAGGGAATGTGACACTTTAAAACACTAAACGGAAGGTGTCAGTTATTACTCACACGTAAAATACTGAGAAACCAGACTCGGAGTTGAGTTAAAAACCATTCGCTTAAGGAGATGGAAGCGCACAGGTAGCGTTTTCTTGCCAGAATTCCCATCGAAATGAGGGGATTGAAGTTTTTGAGGATCTTTGTCCTGCTGGGCAGTTGTTTGAGCCCGTTTGTCTTTGCTGCTGGCATCACTCAGGAATGCACGACTTCATAAACAACCTCCGAGCTCTGAAGTATTTGCCGTGTTGGAAAACACTTTGAATGAGTTGTGTTGCTTACCTTTGACCTCAGTAACGCATTCATTACTAGAAACCACACAAATCGCCAAGCAAATCATGTTTTATGTCTGTCTAGCAGTCAAAGCTTTCATCTTGCTTGTATATTTTTATACTTCCGAATAAGAATGTTCATTTATGAGTTACTTCAAGAACCCACCAAACATTGACATATACAGTAAACTAAAACTGATTTATAAAACCACAGAGGTTGTGGTTCATCTCCCAAAACTATGGCTGAAAAAAGTCAAATACCTTTCTCCAGCTAATCATCTGACTTCCCTGGATAACGAGGAGAGTCAGGGACCTCTGGAGAAGGAGTCACCCCGCTCTGCAGGTGAGTTATTCAAAGATGTGAGGGACACAGTTTAGTGGTGGACTTGGCAGTGCTGGGTTAACAGTTGGACTTGATGATCTTAAAGGTCTTCTTCAACTTCAACGATTCCATGATCTTTTAGACAATGATCTTGGAACAGCACAAATTAATCTGGGACAAATCCCCTCTCCCTAAGCTCCATAAATAAGACAGATGCAGATACGGCACAACTCACATGCATGTCCCGAAATTTCAACAATGTTTTTTTAAAGCTGCAAAATAGGACTGAGAAAAAAATCCTGGCTCAGGCGCCTTGGGAAAATCTTCCTTTATTCACCTCAACATGTGTCCTCCTAAAATCATGCAACATTTCTCTCCATTTCCCTCACAGGATGGACTGCTCTCCACCGGCCGAGCAGATATTCTATGTTTTGGTTTTTTTCTTGTTTCTCAGTGTGTCAGCCAGGCTCAATTTGCTCCACGCTTTTCAAACCTTGCTCTGAAGACAGAATTATTAATTTCCTGTCGGCTTTTGCTCTGATGCGTCCTGCTACAGTGACTGAACAGTTCACAAATTCAATCTGACTATTTTCTTGCCACCTCAGTGAGATAAGACACAATTATTAACCCTTGTTTTCCAACAGGGAAGTGAGGCACCCTCAGATTGCATTTACAGTTCTTCACTGATGTTGGATACCCTGGCTAGGACACCTTGGATCAGATATTTCAGGGTGCTTTGCTGGATTTAGCACTTTTTATTCACAGTGTAATTCCCTCCGACTTCAGCTGCAGCTGTGAATACTCGGCGTATTTGCAAACCAATCGCCAGGGTCTCACACAGATACCTGGAAAATGAGGACTGCATAAAGAGTGACCACCTGCAGCAAGTGTGGGAGCTGAGCTAATTTGATGAAAAAGCACAGCTTCCCAAGGGCAGAGCCTAATTTTAGGTACCCGGTGTGAGGAGAGAATGCTAAGCCAGAAAACTGTGTTCCTACATGTTTTCTTAAATACCGTAAGTCTCAGCAGCCCTTATTCACAGCATAGCCAAGATAAAAAACTGGAGGTCAAGGCTGATCTCCAAAATCCCACTTCTCTTTGGGCTTACTCATGAATTCACAGAATCCCAGCATGGTGGAGGCTGGAAGGGGCCTCTGGAGATCATCTCGTCCAACCCCCTGCTCCAGCAGCTCACCCAGAGCAGGGGACCCAGGATCACGCCGAGGTGCCTTTGGAATCTCTCCAGAGAAGGAGACTCCACAACCTCTCTGGGCAGCCTGGGCCAGGCTCCCACACCCTCACACCAAACAAGTTTCTCCTCCTCTTCAGATGGAACCTCCTGGGTTCCAGTTTGTGCCTGTTGCCCCTTGTCCTGTCACTGGGCACCACAAAAGTCTGGCCCCATCCTCTTGCCCCTCAACCTTTGGCTATTGATCAGCATTGATCAGATCCCCTCTGAGGCTTCTCTTCTCCAGCTCATCAGCCCCAGGGCTCTCAGCCTTTCCTCAGCACAGAGATGCTCCAGTCCCCTCAGCATCTCCTGAGACCATGTGCCAGCATGTTCAGGAGAGGAGAAGGCAAAGGTTTGCTGAGGTTTCATCAGCTTTGTATGGAGAGCCTTTGCCAGGGAACTCCAGAGACACGTTTGAGTCTCTTGGCAGCCTGATGGGAATTAAATACATGCTCCCTAACTCCATTTGTTTTTAACAACCAGGCTTATCAACAGCTAGATTTAGATAAATCCCCAAACCAGTTAAATGCAAATTCTTTAACTGGATACATCCTTTCAACAGCCTTATAGAAATATTAACATGACAGAATATTCTGTGTATTGGCAGAATAGCTGTTCTGAATCCTTTATTAGGAATCATGGATTACATTTTCTAACAAAAGCCAAATCCTTTGCTGTTCCTTTATTTACAGCTGATCTTTCTGGCTTTGAAAACAAGATAAAGCACGGATGTCAAGGATCTCTTATCCAGAAAGCATTACCTTTTCTCTGCGAACACAATATTTTAATCCATAAACCGCCTAATACGTATGTGCATTTCAAGCACCAGTAATTGATTAGTAACTTCATGATATGCTTAGTATACGACTTGTCCTATTGATTAATGTTGCAGGAGCATTAGAACATCACCGGAATCACAATGTTGCTAAAGATAACTTTGAAAAGATCACAGTCCGGTGTCGCTAACGCTGTATAAATAGAGATGATGCTAGGAAAAAAAAAATCTCCATTACCTAATTTAGGAACATGTCAGACAAATATATATATATGTGTCCTGATGAGTCTGTTAGGAGTCACTGTCCCTGGAGGTGTTCAAAAAACCAGTAGATGCAGCACTTCAGGACATGGTCTAGTGGTCAGGGAGGTGTTGGGATGAAGGCTGGAGTTGATGATTCTAGAGGTCTTTTCCAACCTTAATGACCCTAACTTATAATGCAAACATTGTTCCTTTAAGCTGGTCCAAAGTACCTCAATGACTATGGGAAATTTTTTTTATTATTATTATTAGCTCTTTCCTTGCTCTTAGAATCATAGAATCGTAGAATCATTATGGTTGGAAAGGACCAGTAAGATCATCACGTCCAACCTTGACCCTAAGATCTCTCTAGCCACTAGACCATAGCCTCAAGTGCTGCATCTACTTGTTTTTTGAACCCCTCCAGGGATGGTGACTCCACCACCTCCCTGGGCAGCCTGTTCCAGTGCCCATCCACTCTCTCAGTAAAGAATTTCTTCCTAATATCCAATCTAAACCTCCCCTGATGCAACTTGAGGCCATTTCTTCTCCTTTTATCATTAGTAATTTGGGAGAAGAGACCAACCCCAGCCTCACTACAACCTCCTTTTAGGTAGTTGTAGAGAGCAATAAAGTCTCCTCTGTCTCCTCCAGCCTAGAGAGCCCCAGTTCCCTCAGTCACTCTTCATAAGACATGCTCTCCAGACCCCTCAGCAGCTTCATTGTCCTTCTCTGGACCCGCACCAGCACCTCAATGTCCTTCTCGTCCTGTGGTGCCCAGAACTGGACACAGT